>VWZK01004986.1:171309-274663 GCA_013396935.1 Baryphthengus martii
TTTTTTTTTTTCAGGAAACCCACTGCAGGATGTTTTCCTAACAAAACTATTCTAGTATTTAGTACAACCTCTTTTCAAAAGTGCCTGCATGACAGAATTTGCCAGATACGTCAAGGTACTAGTCACGTTTCAGAGGGGCATGGTGACCGCTGGGGTTGAGAGTCAGCGTTCAGTGTCTGCTTGTGCAGGGCTTACTCTCAGGCTTCCTTTGATATGTGTTGTCAATGAGCTGTCCAGGGCTGCCGTGGGCTCTTTCATTTCTGCCTGGAACATCACAGTTGTCAGATTTGCTTTGGAAAACCAGGTGTTCCTACATGCCTTATTTAGATATGTGAAATGTAAGCTGGGTATAATATCAACGGAGGAAAATATCCCTTGATAGCGATGCCATTGACTTTATTCAGACTCCCTGCAGGTTATGTTGAAATGCATTTGCTCGAAATCACCACGCCACATCCTGAACAGTGCTCAGCATTTCCAGTTTCTGCACAGGCCATGGAAGGGCGATGGCTTGCAGCATCTGACAGATTGGAGATCCTTTTTCCTACATTTTTGTCCACCAGAATTGCAACTGCGTTCAGGAAGGCACTTTCATTGCAAGGAACAGCACTGTTGTGCTAACCTTTATGACATTGTAGAGACATTTCCCACAGAAATAGAGGGGAAAAACCCCATATGAAGTGTGTGACTTATATGGTGATTAAGTTGTGCTGTCCATGCAGAGA
Organism: Baryphthengus martii; assembly: GCA_013396935.1. Lineage (NCBI taxonomy): Eukaryota > Metazoa > Chordata > Aves > Coraciiformes > Momotidae > Baryphthengus > Baryphthengus martii. Next base: position 172,035 of record VWZK01004986.1, read on the forward strand.
GGATCACCTTGGCGCCAGATAGTCATCTTTTTTAAACTGTGTTTATGGCAGCTAAGGGGGAAGAGGCGAGGAGGACTCCAACAAGGTGATTTGGTTTTAAGCCCGTTGGGTATTGTTTAGCTCTCTCATGCTATTCAAACACAGGTGTGTGTGTGCATGGCGGGGTTGTGGTAGCTCAGTACTAACAGCCAAACTAAACACTGGAATTTGATGGTGAGGCAGTTTATTTTTTCTTCTTCTGTAAAATGAATTTAGTGCTGGTGAAATGTACGCAGAGACATCCTAGAGACTGGAGCTCTTGGTTTGTCCCTCCAGCAGTTAGATCAAGGCAGGGCAAAGCCAGCTCTGCCAACTTCATCTCTGAGCAGGAGAGACCTCCTGCAGTGATTTTGGATGCTGTGGTCCCTTCCATCCCTGGCCACCACTGAAAAGGAGATGGTAGGAGGCAAAGGAGATTATACATGGGGGCAAGACAGGATTTACCCTTAGCTGGAACAGGTTAGGGCTATGCACAGGGAAGCAAACTGGAATTGTGACTGCCGTGCCAGACCAGGGCTCAGGTGAGCTGCAGAAAGGAGAGCACAGTTTGATCTCCTCTGGAATGTGTCTCTCAGCCAAACTTATACCTAGTGAAAATCAGAAAAAAAAAAAAAAGAAAAAGAAAGGAAGAAAGAAATTTAGTAAATCAGCATTTGAGCTCGTGATTCAAAGTAGGAAGCGTCAGGAAATGCAGAAAAATGCCACATCAGAGATACTGACTCTCAAATATGCTGCCATTTATACAATGCTGCTCCTTTCCTGTGATGAGGAGGCCAAGTTAATGTATTAGTATGTTCAAAAACATGTAGAGTTTTACTATTTTTGTTGATACAAAATAACAACTCTTGCTTAGTACAGACTCAAACACTTTTTTTTAGGAGGAAATATTTCTTAATTTAGTCATTTAAATTGAAAGAAGGAACTATTTTTACCTTTATTGTCATGCTATTGTCATGGCATGATAGGAAGCATGCACTGCTACTGAGGGAATGAAAGACAATAAAAACCCCAAAAACTAATATGTAGCAAAACCGAAATGGTGAAATTAAAATACCCAGAACTTTTTTTTTTTTCCTGATGCAGGATTCATTTTTGGGAGAAACTGAAAAGAAAAAAAAAAGAAACTATTTCCTGCAAGTTAAACATAAAAAAAAAAGTTGATTTTTCAGGTGAAATGGAAGATCTGCATTTATCCTCCTGTTACTTGAACTAAAATTAAAATAAAATTAAAGTGGAGGGGAAACCTCCTCAGTGTGGCATAAATCAACCACTAAGGGGGACCTGAATAACTCTCATTAATTTTTATCCTTGCAAGAAGCCCTCTGAGAGAACAACGCAATGATAAAGACAAAAATGAAACCTGCTGCCCTTCAGTCTAGTTCAGTCCAGTATACCCTGAGCACAGGACCAGTCCATGTTAGCTAACTTTAAGCAAGCTTTACTGGACAGTATTCACACTGACTGGTTAGGGTGATTGACTTAGCAACCTCTTCCCTATGGTCTTTCTGTAGCTCATGGAGACTAAGAGGTTTTTTTAGAAGGTGGCACTGAAGGCCACAGGTTGCAAACTCCTGCTGGAGCAGGGTCTTTTCCACTCTTTGCTGGCTTTGGTAGGAGACCAGGAGGCCATCCTCCAACCAACTGTTAGATGGGGTGACTCTGATACTTGGCTGCTTGATGTTTTAGTTAGGTACATGCTTAAAGGTCTCCCTGGCTTTGATCCAAACCAGCCTTTTGCCAGGTGAAGCCTTTGTCAAGCAGGCAGAGCGAGCACCTTGCTTGTGGGTGGGGAGGTTTGGTGGGTGGTAAGAGCATGGCTAAGAAAGGAGAGCCCCCATCACTCTCTTATCCCAGCAATGCTGGGGGGCAGGTGCCCATTGCTGACACTGGAAGCTGGAGGGATCAAAAAGGGAGGTAGGTGCAATACCTGACCTAGCAGTAGTAGCACGCACAAGTAAAGGGGGTGGCGTGAGCTGTGGTCATGGAAAAGACCCTGGTGGAGTGAGTATCTGTGTACAATATGCTCGGAGGTGATACCCAGTGAGAGTGGAACGAGTTACTGTGACTGCCCTTCTGGTTTATTTTTGTCTAGGGGAAGAGAAGTATTGTCTTTTGTGTGCAGTATGTTTATAACTCAATTTCCCTTCTGACTGATGCCTTGCTCCACGCTCTCTTCTCCTCCTCCATCTGGTTTCTATTGTAGTTTTAAATGAGGACAGTTTGGCTGTCTGGCAGAGCAAGCAGGGTCTGTGTGACACCAGCTGCCTCTTCCAACTTCTAAGCCTCCAGCAGAGTTTTAATTAGAGAAGCAGCAAGATTGGACACCCCACTCCCCACCCCTTTCTGTGCCTGCATGCACACGGACAGCCCCTGCTACAAATCCCCAGCCAGGTCTGATATTCCTTCGGGAGAGACTCAACTCTAGGATTTACGTGAGTGATGATACAGTCCAGTTGTAAAGCACATGTTGGAATCCGTACCTCCCCACATTCAAGGCTGATCACAGCCTTTGTTTTGGGTCATCGGGAGCCATGTCTGAAATCATCGAACCACGTCAGAAATGCCTGGACGTGGGAGGGAGCAGCTCACTGCCACTCTAACCTGACCTCTCTCAAGTGCCCCAAAGACTCAGCTTTGTAGGAGATCAGAGCTGCTCAGGAATTTCAGAGCTGCAGGTTCTGCTCAAAGAAAACATTTATTGTTCTCTGGTTTCAGACAAGTGCTGCATTTAGGGGCTTGCTTTGCAGGAAGCTGATGCAGTCCCTTCACCTCCAGGGATCTGAGGTCAAAGTCTGTAATTTTTGGTTGCAAGTGAAATATGTCCTATGTGGGATTTTGTTTTTGACATCACAAAACCACCACACATTTTGGCGTAACTGGCTGTTTGTCTTCTTAAGGGCCAAAGAACTGGTATAGCAGGAAATCACGTATGTGATGAGTGAAGGGCACGGGGAGAGAGATGTGAGAAGCTCAGGGCTGGAAATACAGGGAAGACTGCAGGGCTAGGGTAAGAGATACCAGCAGAGCCCTGTGCATATTGTCTATCTGCAGTCTGTAGGTTGTCTCTAATGTGGAATCTTCACCCACTTTTAAAAATGGGTTGAATTTTGTATGCTTACTACAAATTATTCCCCTCAGGCCCCCTTTTTTTTTTGCTTACCAGTCCTCAACAGATGGATCAAGCCTTCTCTGGTTTGTATATAACAGGTTTGCTTACCTGCCTGAGGCCTCTTGACCTAATTTATCCCAAGTAAACTTAAAACTCAGCAAAAAAACAAGATATTTAATAGGTCTTACTTCCAAGAGGTCAAATTAGTCACAATAAACATTAGTATATGCACTTTTAGTTGGTGTGCTTATTCTTAACACCAAGGTTTTAAAAAGTATCTAATAAATGGTGCTGTGGGCTTAGTGTCCTGGGATGCATTAGAGAGAGCTTGTCCAGCAGGTCGAGGGAGGTTCTCCTCCCCCTCTACTCTGCCCTAGTAAGGCCACATCTGGAGTATTGTGTCCAGTTCTGGGCTCCCAGGTTCAAGAGAGACAGGGAAATACTACTAGAGAGAGTCCAACAGAGAGCTACAGTGATGATTAAGGAACTGGAACATCTCTCTGATGAGAAAATGCTGAGACCTGGGTCTGTTTAATCAGGGGAAGGGAAGACTGAGAGGGGATCTTATCAATGTTTACAAATACCTGAAGGGTGGGTGTCAGGAGGCTGGGGCCAGTCTCTTTTCAGTGGTGCCCGGTGACAGGACAAGGGGCAATGGGCACAAACTAGAACACAGGAAGTTCCACCTCAACACCAGGAAAAACTGTTGCTGTGAGGGTGATGGAGCACTGGAACAGGCTGCCCAGAGAGGTTGTGGTGACTCTGGAGTTCTCTGGAGATTTTCAAAACCCGCCTGGATGCATTTTTGTGCAATCTGCTCTAGGAGAACCCAGTTTGGCACAGGGGTTGGACTAGATGATCTCAGGTCACTTCCAACCCTCACTATTCTGTGATTCTATGACTTCATTTTTGTTGCAGCTAGGCACCATCATATGAAGTTTGTCTATATGAAAGTCTGTTTAATTTTTAAACAGACCATGTCACATGGCTGTCTCAATCAAAAAAAAGTTTTCTGTTCAATTAATTCTTCTTTTTCCAGGTAGCATGGAGTGGTTCACATATTCTCCCTCCCAAATAGTTCTGAAGCAAAAATGGATCTGCCTAGCTTTCATTTTTGCTGTTCACTTTAGATTTATTCCTAGAGACCCCTACCAAGAAGGAAATCTTAATATGCTATGTACACATAGCTCCTGTCACAAAGATGGTACAGTCTGACCAGTTAGAAAAAAATAAAAGGCCTGAAGTCATTTGCCTTTCTTTTTTTTTTAAAAAAATGGTTGGTTTGATTTTTTTTTATTTGTTTTTTTTTTTATTTTTTATTTCTAGCATGGTCATCATCATATGATCTGAGTTCCCTATCGCAGTTACAGATAATCAGGTCTTACTCAGAGATAGGAAGTTCCTCTTTCTTAGTGTCACTTGGGCTTTTCTTGGAAGGAATTTAATGCAGTTTCATACTTTTCTTTTGCTCTGTCTCCTTCCACATCATCTAGTCCTCTTAGGAAGTAGATGCTGTAGACACTGAAAGGAATGCTTCCCTTGTTCCTTATGGAAGGCACTGATGTTCTTTCTCCTCAGAAATCCTTCGGGAAAGAATCCTATAGCTCTGTGACTGCTGTGGATGAAGCTTTGACTCTGCAGATTTCACCTGTTCCCTTAGTGATGTCATGGTTTCCCATGAACATTGTTGTAGTATGCTAGGGCCCCTGCCAGAAACTCTGCTATTAGCACAACAACTTGGGAGTCTTAAAAATCAGCCCAAGGGCACTGAGTGTGACACAGCACGACTAAAGTGCTTTCATTAGGGGTCCCTGCTCAAAAAAAAAAACCCATAAAGTCTAAATTTCCCTGTTGCTTTGGAGAGGATCCTTTAACTGAGGAGTATTAGTCTGTTTGGATCATTCAGACTTCCAAGTAATTACTGGCACTTTGTATATTCCTGCATTTGGGTTGGCCAAAATAGAAGAGAAGGGACACACCAGAAGGACCTCTTTATCCCCCTCACTAAGAGTCAGGAGATAGAAGGGTATCACTTCCCTAATGGGCTGGGTTCAGGAATAATGTGTCTCTGAGGTAGCCCCCACCTTGGAAGCCCTCCTCACCAGAGTCTGTGCCCTGGGCTACTTGGTTGGGTCAAAGAGGGACAGTTCAGCCCATGAGTTGACTCTGGCCTCAGTAGTACCCATGAGAAATACAATAATGTACCAGCTGGTTTTCATTCAGACTGTCCCTGGAGTGCTGTCTTTGGATGTTGCCTGATGAAGCACATGTCAATATGTCACTAAGGTCCTGTGCTTCAAGCAGAAGAACTCAGGGAAGGTCCAGTCAGAGCCACTCTCTCTGTGCTGTCACATAGATGCAGTAATTGCTGTGCCTGGCTTTCCAGGCAAATGTGTGGCTTAGTCTCTTTTCTTCCTTATAGCTTTCCAAATGTGCAGTGCAGCAGAGTCAGCATTACAGCAGGGAACTTTAACTTCTGCATTTACTGACTTTTTTGCTTATGGCTGTGTAAAGCATTGCATTAAATACACAGTAGTTTCTAGCACCTAATAAGGAAGGGCTCTTTTACTGTTATTGTTAGAGCTAGGGTTGTTATAGTACTGGGGACAGGGAGGCTTGGTCCAACCAAGAGGATGAGAGTTTCTTATACCTATATAATGGGGAAAAACTAAACATACGCTTTGGATCCAGATCTGGATGTAAATGTTGTGCCTCACTCGCGTCTCAGCTTTAAGGCTGGTAAAGTCTTTGGCTGGTTGTGTTGATGGAGTTCTTTTGAAGCCAATGTCAGATTTTGTCAGTGTGCAGATCTAGTCAATATTTGAACTTTATACCCCTTCTGTGGGAGTTTATGAGCACTAAACTGCGGGTATATAGGCTTATATGGAAGTGTGAATGCTTCTCTGATTTTTATCCAAGCCAATCAGACCTTTTGGCACAATTCAGTGAGGCTGGAGCTCTATCTTGGGGAGGGGGGAGGTTCCCAGGGCCTCATGCTTTACCTCACGCTTTCAATTAGAATGGAATTGATTCTTTTTTCTGGAAAAAAAAAAAAAAAAAAAGGAAGAGAGAGAAACCCTACCTTTGTTCCCACAATGTTTTTGTGACTTCAGGGTCAGTTGTCTTATGTCAATGGGTGTGGCATGGCACGGCCATAGCATATCCTCACTTTGCAAATGGGCAATGGCCACATTGCGAGGTGTATTTTTTGTTTGCCCTGTATTTCTCCCATTGTTGTACCCTGCCCCGTATCTGAAGAGAGCCTCTGATGTTGTTTCGTGAAACCAACTCCTTTGTGGTGACTTGTGGAAGTTCTTGGTGTGTATTCAGTGGACGTGTTGCCTTGCTTTCCTTTCCTAGTCCCCTACGTGCTGAAGAGCTGTGCGGAGTTCATTGAGACTCATGGCATTGTGGACGGGATCTACCGTCTCTCAGGAGTGACATCCAACATACAGAAGCTGAGGTAAGGGCAACCTGTCCAAGTGCCAGAAAGATTCGGTCACGTTGCTTAGTCCCTTTTCACTGTTAGTCCCTCAGGCACAGACGGAGGCCAACAAAGCTCTACACTGATGCAGAAGATAAACTGTCTCTGAAGCTGGTAACAGTGAAATAAAACATTTCAGGGATTAGTCCATGACAAAGAAAAAAATTATCTCCCTCTACATCTATTAATGGGAAATGCCTGGAGGGTCTCAGCACAAATGCCGAGTTGTTCTCTCTCACTTCAAAACAAAGCAATCTCTTTATATCAGTTTGGGGTCCACTTATGGGACTATGTTAGGGAAACTAGAAACAGTTGAAACCTTAGGGCCTGATCCTGGGAGACAGTCGGGGTCAAACTGCAGAGAAATCCCTGCTTTCCAGTTTGTTTGTTTTCCTTCTACCTGCAAGAGTACTCAGAGTGGAGTACTGGGATGCTACAGCTCTTATTTGCCTACACCGTCATGTTTCCATATTGTTTCAGACAAGAATTTGTTTCTGACCAATGCCCAGATCTGACAAGGGAAGTTTACCTCCAGGACATCCACTGTGTGGGATCGCTCTGCAAGCTGTACTTCAGGGAACTGCCCAACCCTCTCCTCACTTATGAACTCTACAAGAAATTCACGGTGAGAGCCTTTACTGTTCTCTTCAGCCGCCTGGATGTGCTGCAGGTTCCTCCATGACAGCCGTTTGAGATTCACTCCAATGTCCTGGGTTCTGGTGCATCTATCTGTATAAACACTTCTCAGCGCCCTTCCCTTCTCCTCTTGCATTTTGTCTCTTTCCCTGTCCTTGTTTCTTTTTCTCATTTCATGCTTATTTCTCTCAGTTTCTCTGCTGTTTCCTCCCCTTCATCTTTTCACAGCATTGCTTCCCTGCCTTTACTCTTTCTCCTCACTGTGCTCCTCCTCCCTGAATCACTAAGTCTCTTTCTTTTCCTCATTACTGTCCATCACTGAGAGTCTTCTGGGTCACCTGGGGCTTGTGATCATAATCACAAGGGTGCAGTTTCCTCTTTTCTGTCCCTTCGACAGTCCCTGACGCCTGCACAAACTGATTCCTCACTCCATGCTTAAAGCACCAACTTTTCTTCATCTGTAGCACTTTTCACATAGCTTATCAGAGGGCAAATGATGACACAACTTATGCCAGCTATGGCGTGTCAGGTCCATCGTGATCGTGTCATAAATCCAAACGGTAGAGGAAAGTGGCAGCTGGCCAAGTGGAAATCTCTAACCTTGTTTAAAGAGATTATAATTCAAAGAGTAGTTACTCATTTCTGCAAAACAACCATAGATTATACGTGGATACAGCTGGAGTCTAGGAGCAGACTGCGGGGGAGTAGAAAAATAAGACCACAAAGTCTGAATTTTTAAGAGAGCTGGCTAATTTTGATGACAGATAATATTTTATTAAAAGGTGGCACAGCAAGTTATGCATCATGTTAAGGTTGCCTGCTTCTTACCACTCTAAATCTACTTTCAGTTGTTTATTCCACCAACAAATTTAAATGCAGTCATTCAGGCTGAAATCTTACGTGCCAGAAGTGTCAATTTTCAGCTAAAGGAATTCATCAACTTCTTAAAACAACTAGGGTGGGAGGATGGGAAAGATTGTTTTCTCAGTGTTAGAAACATCCGTCTTTTGTTAATAATTTCTGTCATCCTACTCCTTCCCATTTGCTGGGAGGTGGAGGGGACAGGCATCGCCAAATATGTCAGATATTGCAGAGAAGTTTTGCAAAATCATGTCTGAATGAAATGAGAAGTGGCAAGCAACCTTAGCTTTAAATGTTGCCGTCTGCATTGCCTCGATCCTGAGTCAGGCACTTCCAGGTCGCACTGCTATGGCACAGGAGGCACTGAGAGGGATCCACGGGATCCACGTGAGAAGAAGACACGCTCTAAAGTCTTCCTGTTGCCTGCTGTTATGGGGAGAGGCAGGCACGTCTGTGCAAGGGGGAAAAGCCAGATGGGACCAGTCAAGCAGCAACCTCCTATAAGAAGTCATGTGGCCGTTAGGGACTATAACTGAACTGGGGAGCATGGGGTGGGACTTGTCTCTCAGTGCTGCCTGACAGATACCCAATAGTATTAGGTGTCTTGCTATTCTGATGCCAAATTTTAAGTAGGATTGGTCTGTGTTTCAAGATAATGTATAGTCAAAACTTCTGTCCAAATTCTGAGCAGATTGGAAAAATTGACCTGTATCCTCAGCATATAGGCATCCTGAGAATATGGAATAGGATCTCTTAAACTAGAGACAGTCAGGATGAATAGGATCTTGAAAATGCAGGATATTATTCAACCATCTACAGTATCTGATGAGTCTCATTCTTGTTGAAGCTATTTGGCTGGTGTCGTTTTGGCTATCGCTACTGATTTATGAAAGAAAAAATGCTCTAAAGGAAACATGAAGATTTAGGCGGAAACTTTTTTTAGGAAAGAATGTTTGCTGAAAAGTGCAGTTTTGAGATGATGACTTGCAGATTTTCGGTAGATACATTTGGTAAATAGTTTTATTCAAAAACAAAAGGGAAAACACTTCTGTAACTTGTCTAAATGTTTCTTGTACAAATACTTTCTAAAGGAAATGATTCCACATTAAATCAACACATCTAACTCTTAAGTAAAATGTCTTCCAGGAAAGGGTTAAATAGCTCAAAATTTAAATGATCATTTCTTTCACTTACAGTTGAGTGTGATACTTTGGTCAGCCTCAAACAATTGTGTTTTTTTTAATTCTTGTGCCAGCTCCCCAAAACATTATCACTTTGGATTGACCTAAAATGGATCTTTTTCTTTTTTTAATCTCCGGCTTTTTAGTTTGTCCGCTCAGCCACAAAATCCATTATTCACGTAAGTCTACTCAGGAGGGATTTATAATGGGCATCCCAGCTGACGGGAAGCACAGTCAGATACCGGGAGGAAAGAAAGAAAAAAGACCAATTCCCCAAGGAACGGAAAAACCTCTTGGAGCGTGTGCATGCGTGGGGTGTCTGAACAGGGAACAGTGGCAGCTGTGCCTCAGCAGAAGAGCGCTGGTAGGAGTGAAGGATGCATGCTAATCCCAGTCTGACTCAGTCGGAGCTCTCTCTGAAATGGGATAGGCTCCACTTTGAGTCACCAGAGTGATTCAGACATTTGTGGCTAAATCAAATTCTTAATTACTAGGGAGAGGTTGGCCTTTTGATCATCTACGTCAAGTTCATGGAGGTAACATCCCAGTCATGACCTCATTGGCTATTAGCTTAAGCAAAATGATGCCCTCCCAAGCTCTCCAGCTTGCCGTCTTGTATTGCAGTGATGGATGCTTGTTTCACAGGATAAATAGACTCTGCTTGGCTTGTTCTAGCCTGAGCATAAAAGGACTGAGCACTCCCTCAGAGCAAATCAACTGTAGGAGGCCAAGCCTACCTTCTCTCTCTAGACTCTAATCCACTTGTTAAGCAGGGTTTATGAATTGTGCACTCCCAGAATCACCAATGGAGTAAAAAAATCCTAAATGGTTTAATCCCAACCAGCAACTAAGCACCACGCAGCCCCTCGCTCACTCCTTCCCCCTCCCAATGGGATGGAGAGGAGAACAAAAAAAAAGAAAAAACAAACCTAAAACTTGTGGGTTGAAATAAGAATGGTTTAATGACTAAAATAAAATAAAATACAATAATGACAGTAATAATAATAAAATATAACAATAATAACAATTGTAATGAAAAGGAAGGTAAGAAAAAGAGAGAAATAAAACCCAAGAAAAGACAAGTGATTCACAATGTACTTGCTTACCATCCTTTGACTGATGCCTGAGCAGCGATTAGCAGCTCCTCCTTAATTTACATACTGACCCTGATGTTCTGTGGTCACATAGAACCTCAGCTAGTTTGGGTCAGCTGTCCTGGTTGTGCTCCCCCCTATCTTCTTTTGCACCTGCTCACTGGCAGAGCATGGGAAACTGAAAAATCCTTCACTTAGGATAAGCGCTACTTAGCAACAACTAGAACATCAGTGTGTTATCAGCATTATTTTCACGCTAAATCCAAAACACAGCTTTGTACCAGCTACTAGGAAGAAAATTAACTCTTATCGCAGCTGAAACCAGGAGAATGACATAATTTCATACCAAGGTTGGCAGACATGTAATAAATGGAGTTATTGGTTCTTTCATTTTATATTCTGCTGTTGTAATCCTGAGTTTTGGAGAGGTTTTCATATTTCAAAGACACAACATATGTGGGTCAGAAATGTGGCCTAGAGGTTTGAGTGGGTCATGACCCCAGAGAAGCTGGTATTCTTTTTGTCTAAGCATTAGGTCTTTGAGATCTGGAAGTTAAATATGGCAATGAACATAAGCACTGCGGGAGAAAATACTGTATAAAATCTAGTTGAAATCTAATGTGTTAGATGCACCAGTTAAAGTTTTTGTTTCTTTCCCTCTTCTTCTTTGGACAAGGCCATTTAACTGGAAGTCATGTATGTAGGATTTCTGGGCTGATGGTAACATGGTTGGTTTTTCTTTTCAAAAAAACCCCTAACAAACAAAAAAAGGAGCAGTAGTTATAGGTAAGAAGTACTAGAAGGAGTCAACTTACCTTTAATTTGGGCAAAACAAGTGCATCTGCGTCTTGTGTGTGCCAAACTAGTGAGCTCACTTATTTTTCTTTGCCATCATACCAGTGAGAAGTTCAAACTAGAAGTCATAGATCTCAATTTCCAGTGTTAGGGAATAAAACAGGATTCATATTCATCTCTGGCCTCAAAACTGACAATATTTGATTTGCTGGTGGTTGTACTTGAGAAGTGGTCTGCTGGGAAATAAATGGACAGTGACCAGAACAGACAGAGCAGCATCATTAGTGTGGATGTTGTAGTGACTGTTACAAGAAGATGCTTCTCTAGTTGTGGCTGGTCATTTCAGGTTCATAATGTTTAAGCAACGAGTGGTTTGGGACGGGTTATTTCCTCCCTTTCCTTTCCTAGCAGTGCTAACGTCTGTCTGTAGGCAAAGCTTCTGCTGGCAGCATGGGTCCCAGCACCTTTCTTTGAACTCACTCCACACTCCAGTAGCAGTAGGGTAGACAGGAGGTTCCCAAACAGTCATGCATTGTTTGAACTTGCTGATGGTTTGTCCTCCCCCAGCACAAATATCGAAAGGGAATGGCTGAACAGATGTATACCAATACAGTAAACTCCTAGGAATGCAGACAAAATCTTACCGTGGCTTTCTAAGCTCTTCGTCCATAGACACTTGACCAAGATCAAGATGTATAACCTTGATTCTGCTAACCTAGTCTAACATTGAGAATAAGAATTTATTAACCTGCTTGGACAGTGATTTTACTAAGGCTTCTCCCATTATAAAAGGTGCAAACTTACAGAAAAAAAATCCCTTCATATGACAGCCAAAATATTGCTTATTTTGAAAAATATGAAACATATATATCCAAGCTGTTTCCATAACATATGGCTTGAAAGACTTGCTGTATTTTTTAACATAGTGTTGTGGCTTAAACCCAGCCATCATCTAAGCACTACACAGCCCCTCATTCACTCCTCCCGCCTCCCAAAGGGATGGGAAGAAGAATAGAAAAAAAAACAACCAAAAACTCATGGTTTCAGAGCAGTTTAATAACTAGAATTAAATAAAATATGGTAATAGCAATAATAGTAATGAAAGTGGATATAACAAAAAGAGAGAGAAGTAAAACCCAAGAAAAGACAAGTGATTCATAATGCAATTGCTCACCACCTGCTGACTGATGCCCAAGCACTAATCCACCTCCCTCCCTGGCCAGATCCTCCCAGTTTGTATACCGAGCCTGACGTTCCATGGTATGGAATATCCTTTTGGCTAGTTTGGGACAGCTGTCCTGGTTGTGCTCCCCCCATCTTCTTTTGCACCTGCTCACTGGCAGAGCATGGGAAACTGAAAAATCCTTCACTTAGGATAAGCGCTACTTAGCAACAACTAGAACATCAGTGTGTTATCAACGTCATTCTCACGCTAAATCCAAAACACAGCTTTGTATCAGCTACTAGGAAGAAAATTAACTCTATCCCAGCTGAAACTTGGACACACAATTTCAGGGAAGAGGGCTCACCCTTTTTCATTTGTTGAATTATTCCCACTTCTCTCTTTCCCTCTCTTTTTATTCCACTCATCACTGCCCAAATTAAAAAAGGGGGGAAAAAAACAACAAGCACAAAAAAGAGAAAAGAAATGTAACTTCTAATTGAAGGTCTTGGTCCTTAAATGCCCCTCTCCCCAAAACATTGACCACCATGTGCCCATGTGTGAGAAGGATGTACGGAGACATGAAATAACAGTGCCCAAATCTCTGCTGCTCTGGGGACGCAAAGCAACTTCTATTAGTAGCTCTGCAAGGTAACAAGAGAGCATTTCCTCTGAGACAGGCTGTCTCATGTGACCCTCCTTATCTGTCTTCCTTTTCCCTTGAGTCCATTGCCAGGGCAGACTGTTTCCTTGTATCTCCACAGGAAGCAGTATCACGCTTCCCTGAGGACGAGCAGTTGGCACGAATTCAAAATGTCATCCAGGAGCTTCCACCATCGCATTACAGGTGAGAACAAGTCGACTGAGGTGCCAGGGAACAGTCAGAAGTCAACTGAAACAGCACAGGAGTTAATTTCCAGAAGTCAGTTCCCAAAACCTGACTCACCATTTCCAAATCTGACAACAATTTATCTGGCAATTAAATATAATTGAACAAACTGTTATTAGAGCTTGAAGCAGCTCTCCCTGCTGCAGTCTATCACCCTCCTTCTCCAGGTATGACCCCCATGGCATCCTTGACCAGTGTCCTGGGTTTGGTGGTGAGAAGATGATCTGCTGGAGGTGCTTGAGGCAGAGCTAAGCCCTCAGCATTTGCAGCAACCCACTCCCTCTCCCATCCATCTGCCATCTTCTTCTCACTCATCACGCTAAGGATTGTTTAGTACGTTCCCATTCTTGGCCATCCTGGAGCACAGTTGCTCAGATGTTCGCTGCCATCCCATGTAAATGCTGGTGCTGTAAATCCTCTGTCCTATGGGGTCTGTTGTGCCACTGCAGACCCTGCTATCATTGAGGAGGGGACACCTCTGAGGCCAGAGTTGGGTCTTAGCCTTGCTGTCCCCGTGCATAAGTCACTTGGCACATTTTTCTTTTTTTCCTGTGAAACCACTGCAGAACGTTGGAATACCTGATCAAGCACCTGACTCACCTGGCCTCCTTCAGCAACATGACCAACATGCACACCAGAAACCTGGCCTTGGTGTGGGCTCCCAATCTCCTCAGGTACAGTAGAGAGTCCTCTCATCCAGAGTATCATGCTGAGCTGCAAGGGGAGTGCCACCACCTGAGCCTGGAGATGCATCCTCTGAGGGAAATGCAAAGAACAGGAAAAGTAGAACTAGAGGCAACAGTAGAGCAGAGCAAATGGCTTTTAAAAGGAGAAAAAAATTCTTCCAGGTTGAATAATCTGAGGTTTTACTGCCAGCATCCAAGGAAGCTTGTGGTTTTGTGTGTTTCTTATTAAAAAAAAACCAAAACAAACAAAGCAAAGCTGTTATTTGCAAGTTGAGCACATCAATATAAAAATGAAGAGTTAGCTCATCACTGTGGAACGGAAATGACATTTCTAACAGTGCCAGTGATTCTGCAGTGGAGTGGTGACAGACAGCAAGGCTTGGAAGGGAGGTCAACAGGAGAGTGCCAGTAGTGCTACAGGCTGGTGCCCAGATCTTCTTGAGCAAAAGTGAGACAAGGGTGGTAGGCTTAAGATGGCAGCTACTGTCAGATCTCAAGACCACCAGCTAGTTTGTCGTGTTTGCACTCTGCTGGGAAGAGGCCCAGATAAGACATAGGCAGGGGCTTGGCTGTTATGTTGTAGAGCTAAGCAGAACAAGAAAAATAGTATCTGGGAAAAAAAAAGATTGAAATATTTTTCACCTTGCTGAAATTCCCTTCCTCATCCATCCCATGCCCATGTATTGAGAGGAATGAACTATGCAGGTAGAGTCCAGGACTGCAGCTGGGCAGGAGCAGGAGAAGGGTGATGGTAGAGCTGGTCAGGGTTAGCGTGGGATGGCAGAGGACAGGAGAGAGGGGCATTGGCTTGAGAGGTAAAGGCCTGAAAAACATTCTCTAAAGGATTATCTCACCACTTTAAATAACAAAACAGGCAGAGCAGGTTCTGAAAATTAATCAAATGTTGGCTCTGAATATCACAAAATGGGCCTTTACTACTGAGATGTTTTCCTTCTAACATCTGTCCTTGTCAAAAAACCCACTAAAGTCTGTTTCCTTTTGCAATTTTTTTGGTAAGTGCAAGTTCCAGTGAGGTAAAGAAAGGAGCAAGCAATGCAACTGCAGTCTCCTCACAGGGTTATCCTCCTGGCAATGCCCCAAGCTATTATCTAACACACTAGTCATTAACTTTACAAAGGATCTATTGCCCAGAGATAATTTCTTCAGCAACACTTTGGCATGTCAAGATAAGGAGTGTTTCTTTGCTGAGAGCAAGAGTGAGAATGTGGGAGTGCAGGAGGGCAGAGAAGAGACTACAGGGGCACACAGTGATGCATTGAAAAGATTGACTTGGGGAAGACCTGAGCAGGGTTTTAAGGTATTTCACTGAGAGATGATTGAAGCATTGAGTAGGGATCTGGAAGCAGTGTTTGAGGGCTCCTGTGTTTCTTTCAGGTTCAACTTAGAAACAGCTAAAAGAGGAGCAAAGACAGAGAAGAATGGAGTTTGAGAATCACAGATTATCTACCATTGAAGAATATAAAAGCTAATTAGGGGAAATAACACAGGCAGGAAAGAGAGTAACAGGTGGTAGATAAAATTGAAAATAATTTTTTAAAGGGTGGAAGGGTAGAGGATGAAGCCTGTGAGAAAGGAGAGAAGAGGTACAGCGAGAGTGGGGAAAACATTCCTGTTCTAAGTCTTGCAGGAAGAAAGCTGGGCCTTCCTACCCAGGGGCTGTGTGTGGCAATGCTGACTACTAGTGTACCTCTTTCCTCATGTAGGTCAAAGGAGATTGAGGCGGTTGGCTGCAGTGGGGATGCAGCTTTCCTTGAGGTTCGAGTGCAGCAGTTGGTGATCGAGTTCATCCTGAATCATGTGGATCAGATCTTCAACAACAGCAGAAAAGCCAGCTCTGCAGAGAACATTGGTAACAACCTCTCCAAACCATTCCATGTGTCACTTGCCATGTACTCCAGCTCCAACTGTATTCCCTTCAACTAATATTTCAAACACGTCAACTGCTGCCATCCTCATAGACTCCCCCAAAGACACCTTGAGCCCAATCCTTCGTTACCCTTGCTCTGACAATGTGAGTGCCATTCCTATGCCCTTCTTTACTCCCTGGCAGAAGGCACAGAGCGAAAAACTGCTCCCCTGCTGCCTTAAGTACTGTTGAGAAACACAGGATAGTAAATTCCAAGGCTTCTGTTTATACTGCAGGTCACTAGCCCAAAACTGGCCCAAGTTTATAAAGTACAGAACACCGCTGGCCTTTTACAGCTCTGTGGAGTCAAGAGAGGAACATACTGATGGTCCCAATTGATTTCTTAGTGGGAAAGCGCTGCTCCACCCAGCCCCTCTGCACAGGCAGTACCTTGCATCCTGCTTCAGCAGTAGGTCTAAGTACTGAGTGAACTGAGTGAACTCTAGACCCTGCACTTCCTCCAGGCACTTTGAGGTGGTCTGTTTAGAACAGGGTTGTTACTGGGGTGCCATATGGGAAGCTGACTTTGCCACTGGCTATGTAAACAGAGACTTTCAGGTCCTAGAGCTAGGAAGGTAATGCTGGGTTTTAGAATGGTCTTTCTCCCTGGAATAAGACAAGGAGAAAGATGTGGAAGTGAAAGAATTAGGTACCAGGTTTGGATTGAAGACCAAACTGCTCCAAGATCTAGGAAGGGAGGGAGTGAAGAGGAAGGAGAATATGTGAATCCTGGTTATTTTCAGCAGCAGAGGCAGCAAGTCTGTGCAATACAGCCTTTGGCTGGTGAGCGTGGCCCCTGCTGGGAATGCACTCAGATGGATAAGGTTGCTCGGGAGATGGAAGACTTATCTGACAAAAAGCCTCTTTCTCTGCACGTGCCATTCCATTCCCCCCTCCGCAGGAGATGTTCCAGTCAAATAAAGACACGAAGCTCTTGCTCTCTTCTCTCCTCACCCCAGGCTGGAATGTCTTTTCTTGCTTTTCAGAGAGCGCATCAGTTGTGAAAAGTCTGACTCTCCCCTCAGCCACCCTGCCGATGAAACTGGTGAGCCTGGAAGAAGCGCAGGCACGGAGTCTGTCTGCCTCCCACCCTGCTCGGAAGGAGAGAAGAGAGAACAGCTTGCCTGAAATTGTTCCTGTGACTGGGTCCCTCTTCCACACAGTTGTTGACCTCCCTGACAGCAAGTAAGTGTCAAAAGGAGTGTAAAGTGCAAATAAAAAATTGCAGGTTCCTCAGCATGATTGGAAATGAGACTTTTTGTTATCATGATACTCCCACACCTGCATGCATGAATCTACAGCCACCATCGAGAGAAAATTCTGTGCCCTTCTCAAAAGAGGCACAGCTGCTGCTGAGAAGCATGGCAGCTATTGGGTTCATAGCTCCACTAGTCCTCATCCTTCCATCGAGGCAGAACCTCACAGACCTCCTGGAGGAGGAATCCGTTGTCTTTACATTCTTGTGTTGGTTCAGGATTTGGCTAAACATAGGCTGAATGTAGAGCAGGTATGGACACAGCTCTCCTATGAATTCCACCTGCTGGTAGCTGTTCCACGATGTGCCTGGTGACATTGACCTGCTTAGCTTCATTGGTCCAGGTTCCTCTGCACTCATAGCCAAGCAGTAAGGTAAATTTTCTCTCCTAGCATGGAGAGATATTTACATAGTGGCACCTATGCTTATGCCAAGAGAAGAGTCCTGTTTCAACTGAGGTTGCTGCAATTCTTGGCACTGCTGCCCAGGATAAGTATTTACCTGTTGGTCTATCTATCTGTTAATATATGGCCACTCTACTGCTTGGTTCTGAGAGATTATAGCCTCTGCAGCAGGAGGCTCATTAATCTACTGACCCATAAAGCACCGGAGCAAAGATATTTATTTGCACTTGATATATTAAAGCAAAAAGGAGCCATCTAACAGAATACGGGCAAGAGGATAACCAGCTTAAGACAAAAGAGTATATTTCTCACTTGAAGAGAACAGTCCGATCCCCAAGATATTAATCCTCTTTATGGGACTGATTTGTGCTCTTCTGAGTAATGATCTGAAAGAAAAGCAGAACTATGAGGGTAGAAAGCCCATTATGGAGAGCAAGACAGGGAGATAAGAGGTTTCATGCTCTGGAAGAGGGGAGATTGAAGGAGGAGTCAGAATGGGTATGTGAAGAAACTGAAACAGAGTTTCATGCAATAATATGGATAGAAGAAAACTGATGTTGGGAGTAGCGGTTTCTTCACAGGGAACTGGTGTCCCACTTGCTCTGACAGTTACAAGAAATTGATTAATTCACTTTAGCATCCTCCTTTTTTGTTAGTACATTTTACTTGCATATGATCATATAACATCTATGATGAAATTAATGTTGGCTTGAGAAGCATTAATAGCTAGTTTATATTAAGGGATCCATTTATTTTCACAAATTCATGAAACCTATAAGGCATGTGGACTTTAAAGGACAGCTTTGTGCACTGAATGATAGTTCCATCAGTTCTCTGGAGTTCATCTTGCATTCTCTCATTAAAACCTGTTAAAAATGCATTTTTCCTTTATTATATTGCAAGACAGTTCTAGCTGTGGAAACCTCTTCTTTCTAGAGTCAAGTATGGTTAATCGCTCAGTCAATCATGGTTGCTGTAGTATGATGCCAGAGCTAACTCTCTGAAGAGTCAGCTTAGATGTCTTTCCATCCATGACATGGTAAATCAGCAATACAGATACATCACTTAGAGAAAAGCAAGAGCTGTTTGTGTAGCTATGCTTTGCATGCCTTAGAATTGAAAGAGATGCAAGAAGAAAAGAGGGACAGTGTTGAAGGGAGAGGCCTCAGAAGCTTTTGTGGGATATTAATAAGGCAGGAGTGTCCAGGGTTTGATAACCTCCTGAGCCCTTTTTCCTTCCAGGAGAAAATTATCTACCAAGTCCAAGAAATGGAAATCGATATTTAACTTGGGCCGTTCTGGTTCAGAATCAAAGTCTAAACTGAGTCGAAATGGGAGTGTCTTCGTAAGGGCACAAAAACTTTCTGGTAAGAACACATTTTTTGGTTAAGCATTTCTCTGCAACTTTCTCCTGCGATATTGGTAGGATGGAGCAACCTGTATCCACATGACACTAATACCATTAGACTTGAGATAGTCTAACGGGCTCATGTTTGTTGTCTGGTTTCATGCACATTTCATTGTGCCATTGTGATGGCGAGAAACATCCTTTCAGGAGGATATGTCACAGTAAATACTCCATTTTGATATGTGATGAACAGGCTCCTGTTGCCCAGCCATCAAGCCTGGGCACTAGGAAATGCTGGGTAAGTTTGGGTTAGTCTACTCTTCCCATCCAGCCAGCCTCTGGCCCATAATGTTCCTTACATGGCACTGGGTGAATTCCTGTCCTTCCAGGCTGTCCTTCCACTAAAGGGCATTAAAGAACTAACTGTTTTCAGTGTCTTTATGAAAAAACAGGGTGCCGGGAGCTCCTATAGCTTCTGGCTCTCAGCATGTTGAGGGAAGCTATTCCTTTTGCAGAATTTACAAGACAGAAGTTGTCTTTTTCTCCTGGCTGTAATCCCAAATTCTAGCCCCTCCTGAGCTGCAATCTCTTAAACACTCTGCTTCCTAGAAAATCACATTGGCAGTGCCAATTCCCAGCATTCAGAAATGATGACTCAAGATCTAAGAATCATGAAGTTGACTTAAAAGTAATCACAATTTTAAAAAAAACAAAACCAAACCTTTTTTTCACCTGAGTGCATAAAGAAGTGTTTCAGGTTTATATGCCCTAGATTTTTTTTACTATCTCCAAGTCAATAAATTTACTTTTTAAAAAGAAGATGAAGATGGCATTTTACTCAAGACTCCAGGAGCTGATGTTTGGAGAAGCAAGACTTCAAATAAAATAGTTAATATTGCCAACATTACCTACCATCTCATGTAAGAGAGGCTGCATTTGCATCAGAAGTGAGTGTGAAACCAAATGCTGACTCCAGCTCTTTTTGGACCCCTGCCTTCCCCCATGTTTTGCGTGTACAGATGGCTTCACATAGGGTGCCCATGGCAGACCTCAGAATAGCTCTCCATCCTACTTTGATCACAGGATCACCCTCTCACTTTGATAAGGAATACTCTATCCCAAAATAGTGCTAACCCAAGGATGCCCAGGAATGACTGGAGCCCAGTGATCATGGGGGGCAAGCCTTGTTCCAAGCCCAGTACTGAGTGACAGGAGGCTGTACATTTTCACCAGCAGGACACACAAATGCACAACTGTGCACAGAGATTTAGGCACTGAAGTGGTACTTTTGAGAAGCAGTGCTTTAGTGCTGTCATGTTGTGTCTTCATGTGTTCTCTGCTTACAGCCTAATGTGAGGAAACAGATGAATTTGCTGCTGAAACTCAGCACATGTTTTAACAGAGTTTGAGTCCGCGTACCCAAGTCTGCAAGTCACATAAAGCATGACCTCCACAACTTGAGTTCTGTTCCTCTGAGAAAACAGAGACAGTGCTCAAGACACCATGCCATATGAATATAAAAGGTAGCCAGGACTCCATATAAATGCAAAAAGTAGCTGGAGTTACTCCTATGCTCATGTGAAAATTAATAACAGAAGCCTTAATTACATAAACAAATGAAGGCCAACAATCTTGCTCACTTTCTGCCTTACCTACTTTGTGCAACCCTGTAAATAGCAGGCTTTGCTCCTAGACATTTTCCAGAGCTCCACAGACACTTTTTGGGCTTTCAGACACTAACTTGTCTTCCTTGCCAGCCACATTCCCCCCATCTCTCCTTTTCAGAGCAGTACCAGCTACACACTTCGAAAACTCTCGGGAACAAACCTGTAGAGTGTCTGGTAGACAAATGGCAACTTGTTTCTGGACAAGCAAGTCCAGTGATGAAGACCAGGAAAACAGGTTGATTCCTGCCCTGATAAATTTCCCAGAATGCTTGCTGGAGGCAGGGTATTCTCGTGCCAGCAAAAGAGCTTGGGAGTGCAATGTAAAAATAACCTAACATTTGCTATCAGGAATGAGAAGTGAGAAGGCATTTATGTCAGTTCAGTTAAAAAGTCCCCACAACCAGTAGCCTGACTTGATTGGAGAGGGCAGCAGCGCATAACGGCTTTGGGGATGCTTAGCTGCTTCATAGTGGAGATGGTGTTGACTGGCTGGGTTAAGTATAGCTCTCCACATGTCTGGCAGGTGCAAAGCTGTTGTTAGGACTAGCAGATCCCCAGCTGTGTGGACAAGTGTTGTGGGTAATAAGCTGCATGGTGCAGACACAGAGAGGGAATGCGTGGAAATGGAAAATAACTTTGATGTCTGCTTGGCACACCCATCTCTGTGTAGCCTTTGGTCTTTCTGGGCTGAAACCTGCAAAGCTGCGGGATCTGAAGCCTGCTTCTAAAACTCATTTTCCACAGAAAAAGCAACTATTCGGCCTGCGAAGAGCATGGACTCGCTGTGTTCCCTGCCAGTGGAAGGTGAGACATGAACAGCTTATACTGCAAGGGTGAAGGATTGCACCTCTGCATGGGCAGCTTTCCCCTGTGCTTGCACAGATGCAGGGTCTGTTTCTTTGCCTATCTCACCATGTTGCGTATCTTTGTACGCTTGTGCCGTGGCCGCTGACATGTGCCCCTACCATTGTGTGCATGCATTTAGAACTCGTTTCCGTGTCTTTGAGGTTGGTGCACGGGCCTGACAATTACCTCTGTGCCTAGCTGCATCTTTAT
This sequence comes from Baryphthengus martii, assembly GCA_013396935.1. Taxonomy (NCBI): domain Eukaryota; kingdom Metazoa; phylum Chordata; class Aves; order Coraciiformes; family Momotidae; genus Baryphthengus; species Baryphthengus martii. The sequence continues at coordinate 193,628 of VWZK01004986.1, forward strand.
TAGCAATGGGATTGCTTTGTTTTCGTTCTTCGTTATTCTGGGCACAAAATTCACTCTCATAAGTGGAAAGTGCTTGCAGTAAGCCAACAAAGCCTGGAGCTGTGATCTTTGTGGGTAATGCATGCTAGCCTTAGACTTGGCAGCATCTGATTTAGAGGGGCCTCTAATGAAAGTCTTAGGTGATTTCCACTGGACAGCGGCATCCTGCCTGCCCAGTTGGAAGGAGGCCTCGAGGCTGGAGCCTGGAAGCTCTTTAGTGTGTTCTGTCTCCATCTCTCTGGGGAAATATGGGTGTTCACCAGGGCACATCTCATCCCTGGAGGGATTGGGGAGGGCTTCTTGCTGAGGAAGGTCAGTTGTTAGTGCTTTGCTTCCCACTGACTTCCTCTTATCTTTCCATCTCTTAGGAGAGGATGAAAAGAGCAGATTCAAACGGACAGTGACTACTGGAGGGTTTTTTGTTCCGGTAATGAAGATACGGACAGGAGGCACAGGCAGCTCATATGACCTCAGCAAGGAGAATGAATGGGAGCGGGAAGGATCTGCCATGGGGGCCAAAGGAAGCTCAGAGCTGAGTGGGGAGAAAGGTCCTCCTTGGACTCCGCAGACAAAGTCGCCACCTGAGCAGCTGAAGGTCTTCCGGGCAGCAGAGGATGCTGAAAATGAGCAGACTTCCTCCAAAGGTGGCCGCATGTTCTACACCTCCGAAACAGCTGCCAAGTCAGGCTTTCCAAGCAGCCTCTTTCCCTTGGAGGCCTCCCCTCGTCACCAGAGAAAAGCCCTGAACATCTCAGAGCCTTTTGCTGTCTCTGTCCCCCTGCGAGTATCTGCAGTCATCAGCACTAACAGCACACCCTGCCGTATGCCCACCAAGGAGAAGCCTTCCCTATCCAGCCTAGAGGAGCTGTCATCTCTGGTGGCAGAGAGAACGAGCTCCTCTGCCCTGGAAGCAGGAATCCAGACGAGGACAGAGCAGGTGCCGGAGCGGAAGGAAAAACAGCCGGGGCCCACCCTGCCAGCAGCAGCAGCCAGAGGTAGAAGTGTGTTAAGGAGGAGGATGTGGAGCCTCTGTCAGGCTACTGGAAGTGCTCTGAAGCTTGGTGGTGTGGAGGTTGCTTCAGCCTGCTCTTGTGGTGGGAAAGAGACCAAGCTGTAGAATCATAGAATCATAGAATGTTAGGCATTGGAAGGGACGTCTAGAGATCATCTAGTCTATCCCCCCTGCCAAGGCAGGATCACCTAGGGCAGGCCACACAGGAACGCATTCAGGCGGGTTTTGAAAGTCTCCAGAGAAGGAGACTCCACAACCTCTCTGGGCAGCCTGTTCCAGTGCTCTGTCAACCTCACAGTAAAGAAGTTTCTCCCCATGTGGAGATAGAACCTCCTATGTTCTAGCATATACTCGTTATTCCTTGTCCTGTTACTGGGCACCACAGAAAAGAGACTGATCCCTTCCACTTGACACCCACCCCTCAGATATGTATAGACATTAATAAGGTCCCCTCTCATCCTTCTCTTCTCAAGACTAAACAGCCTGATGAGTGTTGATGATAGCAGGTGAGGTTGGTGCTTGCTGCAGCAATGAGACTAGGGAGGTGGGCGGCCTCCTAGGAGCGCCTGGAGGGAGCTCTTTAGCTTTGTTAGTTGGCATTGGGTTGAAACAACACCGCTTTGTCTCAGGGCACATGTTTTCAGTCACAAGTAGCTACATTGTTCATTTGTCTTTCTGATCTAGGCTCTCACCCTGAGGACCTGATGCCAGCCAGGAAACCTGAGTCCTTAGAAACTCCACAGCCAGCAGCAGAAAATCAGGAGAGGTTATGTGGGCAAAGCAGCTGCACAAGCAGCACTAGCAGCCCCCAGCAGTCCTCAGAGCAGAGTCCCACCTTGGAACAAACACCAGCCTTAGAGGTTCACACAGGGCCACTCCCTGCAGACAAGGCAGAGCAAGGACAGCTCAAGACAAAGGATGTCTCCTCAGAAGGCAGCTGTGCTCAGCAGGAGATTGAGCTGGCTAAAACAGAAGGGTCGCACTTAAGAGATGCGGTAAGCAAGAAAGCATGAGAAAAAAGGTGGGGGCAATGTCGTAGTGGTGACTGGGAGGCTGTTTAACATTTCATTGTGTGTCCGTAAGTAATGAAAACTCTGTTTGTGACCTAGGCTAAGCAGGGTCAAGAATTGACAATGTACTTAGTGATTTCACTTCTGTCCGCATCACCATGTGGTGACTTACCTTTATACAGTGAACTACTGTCTTCTTTTGGTCTTCTTTTCCTGTAACTATACCATTGCAGTCAGTACAATCTGTCTGTCCTGAGACTCTCCAGATGTGAGACTGTCCGGATGTCTGAGTATTTTGACCCATGGTCTCTGAATTTCCCTTCTACTTTTGCTGTCCCGTTTGTGCTGGATAGTCTGAACAGTCCTTTTTTTTTCTTCCATTCTCTACACAGTATTTTTAAAAAATTATTATCACTTTTGCTTCTTCTGTATCTCTAGTAGAGCTTTTTCACCAAGTTTCTTACAGTGATACTCATCTCAGGACAGCTATTTAAAGATCTGTTGGCATAGCTCCTTGAATAGATTATTCGTTCCAGTTCATGTACAATTTGGGAATGCAGATCCTCTGGCAAGGCCAAGTGAGCCTGAATGGGAATTGCTGAAGAACAAGCTGAGACATTCCAGCTACTCATTCACCTCACTCTTTCAGTACATCTATCCAGGCCTCATTTTGGCTCCACCTCAGATCTTCTCCATAAACCCACTTGTTTATAGACGTATTTCCTTCCTTGAAGTGGTAGCAGTATGTGTGTCTGTGTTTCTGTACCTGAATGTGCTCATTCAGGGGCCTGTTTATCCCTAAAGAAGGCTATTTGAGGAAAATGAAGGGGTATTTACTGGTAAGTTGTGAGCTGCAAGGTCATGGCATTTCTTCTGTTTTTCAGACTGAGGAGGACCCTGCAAATGCCCTTGTAGAACCACTGTGGCCAGAGATACAGCAGGAACTGAAAATTATTGAACCTGAAGAGGAGCTCTTGTTCTTGCCAGCCACTGTCCCCAAGACAGGCCTAATTTCTGAATCTTCTTCTTCAGTACAAACAGATAGTTCGTCCTCTGGCCCAGGGCAGAGTCCAACACTGTCTGAGCAGAAATCTGCAAGCGGAACACCACAGATAACACCTCAAGTGCCTTTATTTGGTACCACTGGCATGGAACAAGAAGACAGCCTCCCCAGCTGCCAGTCTGATGTGGTTGCACAGCAGAGCTGTGCTTCAGCCCTACCCAAACAGGGTACTCTTCCAACTGGCACAGACACTCCAAAGAATCACCACCCAGTGGTGGACAGCAGGAGTGAATGTCTCACTCCTTCCCTGGACTGGAAGCTTCATAATCAATCGAAATTTAATGAGGTTTCTCCAGATGATGAACTTTCTTGTTCCAAAGGAGCATGTCCAGAGTCAGAGAAAGAAAAAGACAGCACTTGTCAGCTGCAGGAAAAGGATGATCTTACCAGAGTCCAGACTCACAGGGAGAAGCCTGACATAATGACTGCTGAGGAAAGGGACACATTATCCTTGAAGGCACTGAGTGGAGCTGGAATCCAAGAGCTGAAGGAGGGCAATGCTGTTAGCAGAACCCATGATGCTGGTGACCAGGATGATGAGGATACCTGGACAGATAATGTGCAGAGCTTAGAACTTGTGGAGCCATGGGAGGATCACCAATGGGTTACAAGCCCACTCCATTCCCCCACCTTTAAGGACATTCAGGAGAAGATGATACAGGAGTTTCAGCCACAGACCCAGAGAGCAGAGAAAGGCCTTTCTCTTAGACCACGATTCAGTCGCAGCCTCTCCCTGGACAGTAAAGACGCAGTGATGAGTCTGTGGACTATCCCATTCTCTTTCATAGATATCACTGACCAGCAACAGCCATGCAGTGACATTCTGCCAGTGACTTGTGAGCTCCCCAAAACACAACTCATCTCCCCCTCTAGTTTGAGCAAAGCTAAGCAAGATGAAAATGGCACAAGTCCTTCAGAAGAACCTTCAAAACCTGAGGAGCTTAAATACTCCCTCAGCAGAGAGGAAATAACAGCTGAGAAAGAAAGACCCTCCATAATCCCTCTTTCAGATCCAAAGGAAAAGAAAGTGGATGTGAGCAAAGAAAACCCTTGGAGCTCAAAGCTTGAGCTCTCTTTACCACACCAAAATAGCCCAGGCAGTTCTTCACAGACAAAGAACACAAAGGAGGAGTTATCCATGTCTCAGGACACTGCCCTGAGAGGAGAGACCGTTACCAAAGCATTGTGCTCTGCCACTAAGTCACAGCTGAGTAATAAAGATGAAGAAACACCTTGCAAGGTGAAGACTAGACCATCATCCCTCAACTTGGATTCACTTCTTCCAGCCCCAGATTTCTTCACATTTGAGAGCCTGTCCACACCCTCTGCCCCTAGGAATCTCCTGTGTGGGCAAAAGGAAGTAAAAAGCAGTGATTCTGTCCCATCCCTGCCAACTGCCTGTCCTCCTGCGAGTAAAGGCATTCCATGGGGATCTCCTTTCAATGCCCACATAGATCTAGACTTGGATTACCTGGCAGTGGCCCATGCCACCACTGGCCGTCGTAACTCTGCCCCTGTCAGTGTGTCAGCGGTCAGGACCTCCTTCATGATTAAGATGTGCCAGGCCAGAGCAGTGCCCGTGATACCACCCAAGATTCAGTACACCCAGATCCCCCAGCCCCTGCAGGCTCAGAATGCTGCTCTGCCAGCTGAGAAGAAGGAAATAGAAGCCAAACAGTCTGTCAGGCAGACTCAACGGGTGGCTTGGAGTCACCTGGAGGCCCCCAAGAGCCCACTAATGGAGAAGAAAGCCAAAGCAGAGAAAGAAAACAGTGACCCAGCTCAAAAGGACTCAGCCTGTCCGTGGCACAGCAGCCTTGGCTCTCCACTGGAGCCATCTCAGTCCAGTCATTACCCTGCTCTGGATGCCCCTGTTCTGCGTCGGAAGCGCACTTCTGAGGGGGAGACAACTGGAGATAACCCACAGTCCTCAAAGATGGAGAGACCATCAGGTTTCTCCAAGCCTTCCTATAGATCTAGGCCTGGAAGGCCCCAGAGTCTCATTCTTTTCAGTCCCCCTTTCCCCATTATGGACCACCCCTCCTCTTCAGCAGACTCCAGGGTGTTGTTATCACCCATAAGGAGCCCCACTCAGACCACATCTTCGAGCTCCATTTGTGGTGATCTGTCTGAGACTTCGCGGACAACACCTGAGGGGGTGACAATGCGGAACAAAATGACCATCCCCAAGAACGGCCAGAGACTGGAGACCTCTACCAGCTGCTTTTATCAGCCTCAAAGGCGCTCTGTGATTCTGGATGGACGAAGCGGAAGGCAGATTGAATAGCAACTGTTTCTGCTACTCCTTTTCCATGGTGGATGGGATGGGAGTGTCCAAGACCAACTCTGTTCCCATTTTGCTATTGTTCTAACTATTTTGTGCAAGGTGGACCTGAATCCTTTACGATTTCCTGCAAAGCATTTTGCCAAGGAGGCTCATTGTCTTTCTGTCTTGCTTATCCTTCTCTTTCTCATCCCTGCCTTGTCCCTCACTGTCTGCTTTTATTCTTTTTTTTTTTTAATTTTTTTTTTGTAAAAAGCCTTGCATTTCCTCATACGTATTGTTAGCAAGCCTTGTGAAAGTCTCATCCTCCCTATGGAAAAATGGTAAAATAAATCTGGGTATAATTAGAGATATAGGGCTGGGAGGAAACACTGTTCCAAAGCACTGCAGCCCAGGGTTCAGGGGCGCAACATCTGCTGAGGAGATAAGCCCAGATGTTTGAGACCTTCTTCCATTGCTTCCCAGCCACCAGTGAAGGCCCATACCTACCTATCTCTGTTGTCTGATTCAGTCAGTGTAAACAAAGAGTGCAGGAGGCTGGGGATAGCTGAAGAAGAAGTTGAAGTTGCCGTGAGCAAATCACATAGCATGTGAGACACCCAAGGATGTTCCAGTGACAAACATACAAAGTGAAGGCGCTGCCTCCAGCTCTGTCCTTGCATCAAAGATGTGCTCTTTCCAGCATCTGCAAAGGCTGGAATGGAAGTAGCTGGACCGGAAACGCCTAGTTGTTCTTTTGATCTTCCAAGTCCTGCTCATGAGTTTTGTTGTGCTCAACCACACCTTCCTTGAGCAGACAGGATCTGTGTGGCTGGGGAATGAGCCTGCAGTTGGCTGTCCAGTGATAGAGACTCCGCAGGCTGGTATCAATGAAAGCAAAGATATGGCTGTAACAAAAGCCAATGTCAACTGTTTTCATCATTGCTTAAAGCCAGATGACACCTCTGCAGTTATCTCCAGCTGTGCTCCACACAGCCAACAGCAGAGAAAAGTGAGAGGATCTTCTGATCTGCATATCCTTGGGCTGTTGACCCCTTGCACCCTGATTGACATATCTTTGACCCTTGGTCTTTCATTGCCACTGTGTGGCATGTCCCCAGGTGCTTCTTCTTCCTTTAAACTTTGTCTCCTTGTGATTTTACACTGTTTTCTTTGAGAGCATGAATGGTTGTCACCCCTGGCCCCCAGTGCTTTCAGATTGATTTAGAGATGGTAAAAAGAATGATTTGTGGAACTGCAGAACAGATCATGAACAGTATCCTGAGAGGGATATTTGAAGTGAATTAAACTCTTTCCTGAAGGGTTGTTATTGTTACAGGCAAATGCACGTTCATATACGCAACAGCTGTCATGGAAATAGAATGAAAGCTTCCTTTCTAAAGCCTCTAACTCTGCATTCACCACAGGCTCATCTATTGCCTGATGTGTGACCGTGGGTGATTGCAAAGTCAGGTACAGCCCATGCTGTCTCTGCAATTTACGTGTCACTAGTGACTGTGGAGGAGATGGGGACACAGGTGTTGCTGCCAGCACTGAGATTGTCCCTGTAATGGTGCTTGCAGGGGCTGTAATTTATGGAGACATCTGAGTCTGTAGGCTTTTGGATGGGTATTATGGGCTATAATTTAAGTAGTAACTGAGCATCGCAGTGGTAGGAAGTGCTACAGCCACCACAGTGAGTGTCAGTCAGAATTTCCCAATGGATGTATGTTTAGGGTGTTTTTTTCTGAAGTACTGGCATTTTCAAATTGTTAGCAAACTCATCTTGTGAGCTCCTGGTCTGTACCAAATGTGTCACTTCATTAGCGTCATTGTGGCTGGAGAGCCCAGAGCCTGTTTGGTGCTTTCTCTGCACTCTTTGATTCCTAAAGGGGAGAGATGCCAGAGTACTTTTGATAAGTTCTGGGCCCACAAATGCAACAAATATATCTTCAGCAGAATTTTCTCCTGCCGTATCCAAAGAGAGCATGAAAGACAAACGGGTTTTTCCCTATCACCAGTTGCAGTCTTTAGGCCTCCTCGTACTCCTCATTTGTGCAGAACAGCATGTAAGAGGGAACAGAGCAGAGAACTAAGTCCGTGCTGTCAGTTTTGTTGAGGGAGAATATTAAACCAGACAAGAGCCTGGAGTTCTTGTTTGGGTCCACATTCTCTCACAGATGTCAGCCTGTGCTTTATCTGGACAGGCTGTGGACGGCAGGTCCAGAATATGCAGCTTCATGACAATTGTGTTATCATCCTCTCAGACCATAAGATACCTGTGCAGCTTCCCATTAAAACTGGGGGATTGCCAGTCCTCTGCGCTCCTCATAGTTAGCACAGCTCTACTCTGCATGTACATGGCACCCAAATGCCTTTTTTACTGCCTCATGGGGAAACTTTTAACCACCACGGCTGGGTTAATGATAAATTACTTGGGAAGATGTGATATGAGATATTGTGGTAAGGCTTTAGAGAAAGTAAAAGTTGTGGAATTGATGCCCAGGTTTTTTTGGCGTCAACAAAAATAGTTCACTTTGGACAGGGATTTATATTCTCTCCATTCCTAGAAGTTTTGACTGCCAAGGCATCTGGAATGGAGCCAGCAAAGCTCACCAAGTAATGTATCAAAAGAAAAAGAAAACGTGATGAAACCTTGGCACCTTAAAAGCATTTTTTTTTTCCTTCTCCCCCTCCCCGCCCCTTATTCTCATAGAAGCTGATCTATGAACAAGAAATGAAGTCTGGCAATTTGTATATAATACACTGTCTCAACTCTTAACAGCGTTCCAATAAGTAATAGCGCTTTTGGCATAAGTGGTGAAACTCCTGCAAGAGAAAATTATTAGAAAGCTTTACTTAATAATAAAGATCAGCCTCAATGAAAATCTGTATCCAGACTGTACTTTTTAAGGGTGTTTCAGAATCTGAACTCAGATCCAGGTCGTGGATTTTAATTAAGCAGAAATTCTGTAATGGCATCTCTATTCTTGATTCCATCTTTACCTACAGTTTAATCTCCAGCCTTCCACTGATGTATTAAATTTCCAAGAGCCTAGCCAAGTGAGCTTAATGCAGGCACATCACTACAGCTCTACGCTCACAAGTGAGCTGGTATCAAGTGTGCTGAGATAAAGCCCCAAATCCTGCAGAGCTGTTAGTACTTGGTTATTTGCAAGGTGCGCCATTGCACAGGTGTCACTGTTCCCAACTCCAGACTCAGAGTTCTGCAGAGTTTGTAATGCTTGTTGATGGATCCGTGTTGATACTGATAGTTGTAGTCAGCTTCAAGGACCAAAGGTTGATAGTTGGACAGAGTCAGAAGACAGAACCCATCTCCCATTGAACGGCACTGACTGTGTGGTTGGAGCTTCCTGAGACCCAGCTTTACTAAATCAATCCTGAAGTTGGCTTCAGTGTCAGACCATATGTCACCTTGGCCCTTAAGTTGTCCTCTACCACTCCACAGTATCAGATTGAACCTGAGACTGGAAGCTCTTCTGAAGTTCAGGGGTTTGCAGTGGTACACTGTGGGTACCAAACTTCCCTCCAGCACAGCCCTGCAACACTAGGTTTTGGTTTGTTGGTTGGTTTGGAGTTTTTTTTGGTGGTGGTGGTTTTTTTTCTCTGAACCATTATGGAGAGGGATAGATCAGATTTATGTGAGATGGATCCGGCTCAGAATTTTTTTGTGTACAGGAGAGCTAAGTAGGTTGTTCTTGGCATTATGGGAAGGACCTTCCTTAAATAGACTGTCACATTTGTAGCACTGCAAGGATCATTTCAGGGACGTTGCAGTACATCTTGATTCTCCTGAGACTGTGAAGAGCGTGCAGGTCATTCCCAAGTTTGCAGATGGCCACAGTCTTGATCATGATATGGTATCACCAGCATGTGTTGCTTGTTGACTTTTACCAATAGGAGATAAGTGACTAAATTTCACTTACCCTTCCCGTGTAGTCAGGGAGTTTGTGCAGCTTCTGTTAAGTGTATCTCAGAGTGAAGTGGTTGGGCTGGCAAAGATGGGAATCCTCTTGTGAAAAGGAGGGACATGGATAATGTTAGCTCATGTGGGAGCTGCCTTACTGGTGGGAGAGTAAACAGAAATGAGGATTGTATTTTACCTTAGAAACCACATTCCTCTGGGCTGTTCACCCCATGCTTTCACTTCAGAAAGACGGAAGCACTTCTTTTCTTTCACCTTTAGAGCTCTTGAGCAACTTAGGTCCGTATTAGAGAATATTCATAAAGCCCTGCAACCTTTTCCCTCATCCAAAATCCAAATGGTGCAATCAAAGTATTTTTTCTTTCTTTATGAATTCTGAAATGCCTGTAATGGTGAATATTGTGTTAAATTTATATATATATAAGAACATATAAATATATTAAAAAGGAAATGTAATTAAAATTAAGGAATTGCCTAATTAGAATCCTGCACATCTGTGAAACTTGGGCTGGTGCATGGAACTGGTTTCTGCTGCAACTTTTGTAGCACTGAGGGTGAGACCAACTGGCTTTTTGCCCACAGAGGAGAAGTTAATGAGTTTTGGCTAATCCATGATGGGCAGAAGGCCTGAATCTGCCTTCCTGAGCCAGATTATGTCCTGGGAGAGGAACAATGACATCACAGGAGACCAGAGTGCAAGGACTGATTTAGCTTCCCACCACAAGCTTCTCCCCAGTCCTTGAGAACGCAAACAATCTACTGGAGCGTACATTACCTTTCAGGCATGCCCAGGTTTTGCAGTTGTCCCTCTAGGGATGCAGGAGAAGCTGTAGCTGATCCAAATTTGGTTTACCTTTTGCTTGCTCCTAATCAATGTAAAGGCTTGGTGATAACTAATTCTGCTCTGAGCAAGGAATGGAAAGCTTCCCACTGAGTTCAACTGGAGATGGACCAGGACTTTAATAGCCCTGGAAAAGAAGGATGGCAGGAGGCAAGTGCTTCCTGAGGGCTCCATGCAGCAGCTCAGACAACAGACCTTGTTCTTGCAGGCACTGGTCTACTTTGAAATACTCTTTGCTGCCAGGTCAAGGGAAGGGCTGGAAGTCAGACACTGTGAAAAGGATTGTCCCCATCCCACTGGCACTGGTTTGTGATCATTTCTCCTGCTAGTTCTGACTGATTGTATTTTGTTAAGCTTTGTTGTCTGTGTGGACTTGCTTGCCTTTGTGCCTTGATGCTTCAAAATAAAAACAGAACAAAATAAAACAAAACCAACAACAGCCACACACAAAAAAGGTATTTTGCCAGGTCTCAGCCATGAGATTAAACTGGAGTTTTTATAAAAAACAGACCTATGCTCTACTGATGTTTTGAAATATTCTGGGGGGTTTTCTGGATTTGGTTTATGAATGCAGTGCAAATGGATTTGTCTTCCTCTGACATGGACTTTGAGCCCTTCTTTTTTTTTGTGTGACTGGCCAGGACACAAAGCCTTGTTTCTCTGAGTTTTGACTATGGGGATAAAGGTTAGGGCCTGATCACACACTTTTCTGGTTGGAGGTTATGAGGTCTGCAGCTGCTCTGCAGCTCTGAAAATGAAGTGAGAGCTTGGAGACTTGTGTAGAATTACCATTACCTGAAACACTTTAAAATTTCCAAGGGCAAAATTAGCTTTTTTTTTCTTACCATTTTTTAGTTCTTCCAGGCTGAAGTTCCAGTGATGCACAACCATGTCCTCTCATTTAGCATATCTCCTGCAGAATTCTGCCTTGTGTGTGATTATTCAGAGTAATGCAGAGCAGAGTACAAAAATACTTCGGGATCCCAATGCTTGTAGAGGGGAAGCCAAGATGGAACAAATGAAATTATGAGGAAGTCTTTGGTGCATAGTGTATGCACTTCTATTGATTTGTAAAGGCCAAGCAAGAACTTTAAAAAAGTACAGATTAAGTTTCTTGGTTCTCTGGATTCTTGCAGGGGAAAAAAAAGAGAAGAAAGAGAGGGGTTCTTGTGATTAGTGATTAGTCTCAGCAGGCATATCTGTACTTCAGCCCACTCTTTATTATCCCTAAAACCCAGATGAATCATTAGGTTAAATGAAATATTTTTTTTTTCCTACTCAGCAGGACTAGGGGTTGACTCCCTTTCCTACCTCCTTCATGACTTCAAGTTTCCTTTTACGAAAACGCCTGGGTTGTGCTTCCTGCTTACTGTGGCAGCTGGCACATAAAATGGGAGAGAAAACTGCATCTCTTGACCTCTTTGTTGTTAGCCATAGCCATTTATTAGTGTTGTATGCAGAACATTATTTTTATGTTCTTTGTTCCATGGAGTTTAGCAATGACTTGGACAAGATGAGAATCTTAAACTGCACCCCCCCTGAATTCCCCTGGTTATGAAAAATCAAGCAAAAGGCACACTGCAGACATGGTCATGCTTCGCTCAGCTCTGTGCCCTAAATCAGGATGCTTAAACATGAGGAAGTGCTTGAGCACAACTTGAGCCAATTTCTTTTGCCTGCTTTCTCATCACTATGAGCTTGAAAGTCTGACTCGGGACAAACATCTGTGTAAATGGTATTGGAAGCAACAGCTTTAACATCTTGGATACTTTCAGCGAAGCCAAAAGCAAGATTGAGCAAGTTCTCAAACTGGCTGTTAACCAGGAAACAATCTAAACCAGCGCCAAAGAGCACTTGATATCAGTGTCTCATCAATCCTCCTTGCAACACAGAGGAGTCCAGCAGCTGTAGGACACAGGATATATTTATCTGGTATCCCACTGGATGGAGCTAAAGGTCAACTGGCAGCAAAGGGAAAACAGGCAGTGCATGGAAGGAAATTTAGCCCAGTGGAGAAGACTTAGGCCAGGCTGGAAGGTGTCAACAACAGCAAAAAGAACAGGATCTTAACCGGCCAAGATGAAGAAAGGCAGTGAAATCTGAGTTCATTTTCTGTCTGAGCAGGATAAACTTTTCAAAGAACATTTCTCACCACAAAGAATGAACTGTTTCAGAGTTAAGAATTAGAAATTGATGGGAGTTGCAAAACTCAGACCTGGACAAGTCCTGATGCCCCCAAAATTTAGCTAGAGGATGAGTGTTAAAACAAGAATGTTTGGTTCACTCCATAATAGAGTAACTTTTTTCTCATGTCTTATTTGCAACCTGCAATGTGAGATGAAATACATTCTGCAAACCTAGAAAATTCATAGGAATTACATGATGCACTTTGGGTCCAGGTACATCTTAATACTGGACCTGTTTCTTCCCATAGCACATGTGCTACAAGGAGTATATATCTCTCTATCATTTAACTCCCTTATCTGAAAAGACCAGGAAATATTTGAAGTTAGTGAGAGGAAATGACTTTAAAGAAAATTTGGTAGCTGCTTGAGAATGAACCACAAGGAACAGAAACATGGAAAAAAATAGAGCTAGAGAAAGGAGAATAACACATGTGATAATTATTAAACACTGAAAGCTTCCAGAGAAGTAAAATTCTAGAAGGAAAAAAAAAACAAAACAAAAAAACCAGAAAGCCATAAGATAGAGTTGAATGAGTCTAAAAGTACCAGGTAAATAACTAGTTCTTTCTCTCCTCTTTCATACGAGTCAGGAAGAAGTTTAGATCAGAAAAAGTAGGTGCTGACAAACTGTTTTTCTTGCTTTTTTTTTGTTTTTTTTTTTGTATTCTGGGACAATTTGCATTAAACATCGAGGATCAGACAATGGAGGTTAAAGAGAGTTGTGAAAAGACTAGGCTGATTATTTTCAAGAATTATTTGAAGTGGCTTGGCTTTACCTTTTCCAGCCTTTGTGCCTGCCACAATACACTGCTGAAGATGAGTGTTGCCTCAGAAAAAATACAGAGAGGGAAGGTATTCAGTCCTGAAAACAGGTTTTCAGTTAGTAACAGCCCTACATAGCCAGAGCAGCTCACTGCTCATCATTTAGCTCTCTTGCAGAATTTATCTCAACTAGTGAGCATATAAGAACTGCAGATGACCTTGCCTGTGCTGGAATTTCACCTTGTGTGCAAGCTAACACAGTCAGAAACACCCTTACCTTTTTTCCTGTTGAGGATAAACCCTTAGCAGTCATCCTCAATTCCTCGCATAGGATTTCCTAAAGATAGATGCCTGAGATTACAGGGAGAGTTGTTTCAGAAGGTTCCCAGCATACCACACATTAGAGAGGTTATCCCCAGTTGCCAAAGAGGGCAGGACTGCCAAGGGGTAGGAGAAGGAGGCTTCATTTACAAGCTAGTTTTAGGTTATACTTGGTCCCAATAAACATTTGCTTGGCACAAGTCCCTGTTGTAAGGAATGTGAAAAACTAAGATACCAGGGCAGTAAGCAGGATGGGGAACAAATCATCTGAGTCAGAGGATTCCACATGCCACTGACAGCCTGGTTGCTGTTTTTTTGCAGTGAGGTGAGTAGCCAGAAGCAAGCACAGCACATAGTGAGCATTGTATGTCACAAGTGAACCAGGAGGGAAAGCAGAAACAGGGCCTGAGAGAGTCTGTACAAAGAGACATCATGTAAAAGAAGTGTGGGGAAAGGATGAAGGGATAAGAAACACTCTTGGAAAAATGGAGGCAAGACACAAAACCCACAAAGGCAGGCCCACATTGCCCGAAACAACAGAGACCTTCCACACTGCCAGCCACAAACATTGAACACTGTGAAAGACATCAGGTTATCCTTGTGGGTATATGGGAGAGGAGCATCTGAGGATTAGGGATTCTTGCTGGCTTGGAGGCCACACTGCTTTGTCAAGTACAGACAGAGGATGCTTCTCAACAAGAGTCTGATATCTCAGAGCTGCAAATATTACAATAAATTAAGAATCTAAAAATACAGTTGGTAACTCCCTGGGAGAATTGAAACATGCTTTATTTTTGCCAGGAGACTACTGTGAATATTCACACCTACAGAGAAGAAATACACAGAACAAATTTGCAAACAAATCACACAGCTTCCATCCAGAGAATTTTTTTTCTTCATCCTATACACCCATACCTTCAGGCAGCAAGACAAACAGATGAGAATGACCAGGATTTCTTTACAAGCCTCAGCCAATACGTAAATCAGTTCACCACCATTCCTGTCCTGAACACCATCCCTTCCTCACCCTCCCTTGGCATCCCAAGTAAGGAACTTGCAGAGACTGGAATCAACCTTTGGAAGCTGAAAAACCAGAAAAAGTTGTACAGGATATTTCATGAGCCTGCTCAACATCATTCTGCCATCAGTCTGGTCTTCTTCCTACTTTGTTCGGGCGGATAAAGCTGGGTTTTTCTGGCTTCATTTTGGCATGCTTGGCACTTCTGCATAGATCCACCATTGCCCAGATTACTTCTGCATCACAGATTTTACTTTTTTAGAATATAAATTATGAAGTGCAATGTGAGAAAAGGCTTTAGAAGCAGAAAGCAAATTTGAAGAACCCAAACCTAATTGCCATTTACGCAATAGGTCAGTGGCATCATTTGCAACTCGTTGGAGCAGTTAATACTGCAACAGTCTGCTAAAAGTAGTCTCAGTTCCTCTTCTGCAAAATCCTGCAGCATTTCACTGTATTAAGAGCAGTGATATAATCACGCCACATTTAGATGTAGCAGGAAGGAAGAGACTTCTGAATCTGAAGTAAAAGATCAGAGGAGGAAAATAATGTTTGAAATTATCTGCTTCTATGGTCCTAAAATTTTCTCTGGGCCATATCTCCAGACACATCCGTATGCAGAAGGCCTTGATAGTCTCTAGAAAGTCCCATAGCCAGTGGATTTCAACCATTTGCAGAGCTACTTGATTTTCAGAAATAGCTTGAGCAAGAGACCTTTAGGCAGGAGAGCAACTATCCACAAAGGCTGCCATGACTAAGGAGTTCTTGGAGGGGTTTGATCAAGCAAAGACAGAGGCTGTGTATCTGCACTGTCTTTCCTCCTCCATTTCTCTCCTCTCTGCTGTTGCAGTTGGCATGGATTTGCAGTTCATAATGAGTATCAGAGAATCCAGTCTTTGCTATTGCTGCCTAAGTTAGGCAGCGATCTTCTTTAGATTGCTTTAGGTGTAGGTATTATTGTAGCTTTCAGCAACATATACACAAACCTCTCCCTTCCACCCCCCTATTTGAAAAACAAACCCAAAACAATACGCAGTGACATACACAGTCTACATGGTCTATCTATGCTTTGAGTCTCACAAAAAAAGTACTGAAGATTAATTTCCTTATGGAAATTGCTGGGAGATCAGAGTTTCCAAGACAGCCATCACCCTACCGAAACAGCGGAGTCATTGTTCCATGGGGACTTTCCTTTCTGAAGGCATGCTCATACAGAAAAACCCTTCTAAACTGCAAGGACACATTTCTTCCTTAATATATTTGCCCTTATTGCTGCCTCTTTCTCTCCTCCAGCACCCCAGCAAGGGACTATTCAGCTACAGCGTTTCTGTAGCACCATGCATCACGGTCTTTTCCACTCTGATCTTCAAGTCGAAGTTACAGGACTTTAAAGTCTGCCTTTGCACTTCCCCAGATGTCCCACATACAGATATTTATCATTTCCCCTTCCCAAACACACAATCTTGAACAAGAGAAAAAATTCACTTCCACTTCTTTTTAATCAGTATTTTGGTGAATATACAAAAACAAAGAATCAAGGCAGCTGGCAAGTATCAGGACCTGAACCAGTACACCTTAGGAAGGGGCTTCACCTTAAAATGCTCTATACAGGAGCATATTTCACACAACGCACGTAACTAATGAACTGTTCGCTAGGAAAGACACCAGATCAGTCTGGGCCAAAGTAAACAGCCTCTATTGAACTGAGTGAGAACTGTAACTGCTGATGCAAGGACTGGATTTGGTTCAGTTAGTTTGTTGTTCAGCTCCTTGCTTGCATTTTTTCACAAGAATTACTCATTGCCATTATTTGCCTTTTGTCCTACTTGATCCGGGGATGTGGAAGGGGAAGTATACAGGGGACATGACCATATACATGCAGGTAGCTGAAGCAAGAAGCATGGCAATCTAGGGGCATGGGACAGCCACTTTCACAAAGCCAGCTACAGCACAGGACCCCTCGTATTCTGCAAAAATTCCAGCCCATAGATGTGTTAAATCTTGTGTGAAGTACTTAACAGCTTTTTGAAGGAGTCACTTGTTAGCAAGTGGAGCTTCTCCTGGACTGGCATTTCCAAAGGTACGAGCACATGAGTAGTTTCATCAGAGACAGGAGGTAGGCTTGACTATAGGCAGCGTATTGCTGAGGAGTGAGCTAGCCTTTTATTGGGCTTGACTAGCAACAGACTTTTTATCTGTGATGTGTCTTTACTGCTGAAACAAACTCTCAGAGAATCTGCCTTATTCTAAGGCAATGAGTGACAGAAACCAGGAACAGAAGTTGAATAATAAATTATATTAGAGAGGTCTGCAGTCTTCTCCCTTGCAGTGTCCGTCTTTATTGGTCACAGGAGGTTATAGTTTTGCTCACATAGCCCTTTCCAGACCCTTTAGCATTAAGATTTACATTCAACCTAGGTTTAGAGACTTTTCTGGAGCAAACATATATGGACATTTTCCTTTCTGATGTTATCACAGGACAAATTAGATCACTTCTTATCTTATGCTCAAGGGATTTCTTGCCCAGTGAGAGAAGGGTTGTGCTTCAGCCAGGAGGCATTAAGGCTTCAGAACAAGGGGCAAAGAAGGGATAAGAAGATTCTTTCCTGGAGTCATCAGCTCTGTGTGTCAAGTTTTTGGAGATCCAAAAGTATATATGGGAGAGGTAGTGGGAAAACTTCAGTTCTCCATGGCACAAGGAGAATGGAGCAGGAGAGGAATGAATGCAGTTTCTCATGGTGCTTCGGGACAGTGCTGAGGACACCAGGCCTTCAGTATTCAATTCTGCTCCAGTAGAACATGGTACCAAGGAGGACACAGAACTGAAACGACAAGACTACTAAGTTTCTCTGCTCCCCATTTCCTTCTTCCCCCCTCTCCCTCAGCCCCATTTAGTCCTGCTGGTAGGAGAGAACAACAGAAATTCTTGATAAGCGAAGTTCATTTAAACAGAGGAAGTAGAGGCTTCACAGTGCAGATCAAAGATACATGCAGCTGTAACTGTTTGATTGGATCACTCATCTCCCTGTGAATTATCTCTGACGAAGCTGCTGAACCCTGAGTACTTAAAATACTCATAAAAAGTCTTTAAACTAGAAACTGAAGTATCTGTCATGATTACTGTTTAGATGATCCAATACCCTTCACAAACAAGTATCTGCAAGCTGTGTTTGCTGTGTTGTCTTGCTGAAATAGCAGCAGGCCACAGCAGGCTGGAAGGCCATCTAGCTCCTCAGCTGTGGAACTTGTAAATGTAGCCCTGTTAGTGGAACAGGCTACAGGCAGATTGGCGACAAATGAATAACGAATATAATTTACAGACATTTTAAATGCAACAGTCCTGTCATCCATCTCCACCCAACTGGGTGTGGCATAACAAGAAAAGAGAAGAGGAAATACAGGCAAATATTAAGTACTCACAGTCCAACAGAGGATGGCAAAACCAAACCAGGCAACACCCCAGGCATGTGTGTTCATTGGCCCAGAAATAGCATTATAACAACCCTGTAAGACAACCGTGAGTGAATCAATACCAGCTTTGAGCTTGTTGCCATGAGGCGACAAAGTTATCCACCTCTGAGAGAGACTGAGGTGGCATGCTTCTCTCCTATTGTGATTTGAGAAGGGTCTCTCTTTGGAAGAGACGTTTAAGATCATCAGGTCCAACCGCTAACCCAGCACTGCCAGGTCACCACTAAACCACGTCCCTCAGCACCACATCTATACGTCTTTTAAATATCTCCATATATGGTGACTCCACCACTTCCCTGGGCAGCCTGTTCCAGTACTTTACAATCATTTCTATGAAGGAATTTTTGCTAATATCCAACCTAAATCCCCCCTGGTGCCACTTGAGGGTGTTTCCTCTTGTCCTATTCTTGCTACCTGGGAGAACAGACCAACCCCCACCTCGCTAAAACCTCCTTTCAGGTGGTTGCAGAGAGCAGTAAGGTCTACCTTGAGCCTTCTTTTCTCAAGAAGACAAGCCAGTTACACTGCTTATTGACAACTTGCAGATAGCCTCCTTGTTTCTAGCTCCAAACACAAAGTAGACTCAGACACTTCAAGGCAAATTTCCTATGACATCCACTTGCCAAGTATACATATATAACCAAACACAGCCAACACAGAGTTGATCTCCAAAATGAAGAAGTTGCAGGCAGATTTTGAAGCTTGAACACCCACTAGAAATGCTTGTTAGTGCAGAAGTGGATGTTCATGAGCCCAGCAATCTGCCTGAACAGGACAAGCTGGTCTACTCAGAAGTTCCACCTTGAGGAGAACTGCTGACTCGCTCTCTCAGCATTCATCTTTGGCCCAAGATTGGTTTAGCCTCTGTCCATCTTTATGCTGGAGATGTCATTTCTCACTGGTGGCATTGGGAGAGTTTTCTTAATAGCTCTCTCTTGACCAGGAAAGCCTTTATTAGAACCTATCCTATGTTCAGCAACACGGCCAGGACCCTACAGGCATTGCTTCTCCTTCAGAAAGCTTTTGAACACTTCTAGCTTACAATGGAGGAGGAAGGCTATTCACTGTTTCTTTCCCTTCCAGCAAGGTGCTCTTGACCAACATACGTTAACTGGAAAAGGCAGAGAGGATCTTACATTGCTGTTGTAGTAGCCAGGGACTCCAAGCTTGCAGCCGTCAAGGTTGACAGGAGACCCTTGGGCATCCATGACACAGCAATTGTGCGGCCAAGGGAAATCAGCATCGTTGTGCGTCATGCGGAAGGCAGATGTGTAGTCCTGCCAGTCGGAGGGGCCCTGCACCCCACAGCAGTGGTTCTGTGGGGCAAGAGAAGGGAATGGTCTTTATGGGCCCAGGTCACACCCCTGCCCACAGCTGGACCCTGCACATGGCTGGTTAGGCATTAATCACAGATCTATGAGAGAGATTTCTGAAGTGCCTGCCTCTGACAGTCTGCCATCTGATAAACAAGTAAAATGAGGAGTGTGTTAGGAATTTCTCTAAGGTTCAAGGCAGATGCCGTCCTCTTTATTACCGAGCGGCCCCAAGGAGGACTTGAAATTCCAGCGCTGCAGAGCATTTAGTAATTAGTGAGAGTTTTCAATGTTATTATTACCTGAAGCATGAGTTTATCCCATGCTTTTGTGACCTCTTCAGACATCTGTTTGACATTGTTATTGTCTGGCTTTGACTTCTGATACCTTTCCAGCATTTGCTTCAGGAAGAGATTCGGAGTGAGCTACAAAGAAAAAAACAGAGAAGAATGCAGAAACTATGCAAATAAGTGGCCATGTAAAGCAAATATAGGGTTCTTTGGGGTGGGTTTGTTTGCTTGTTTCAGTGTCCTGCTGGAGAACAGGAATGTTGTTTCTCCCCCAGTTTTACACACAGGAGAATAAAGAGCAGGATTTGATGAGCAACAAAGACATCTTTGAATGATGTGCTCAAAGGTATCTTGAGCACAACTCTTAAGCAAGCTTTACCGGATATCAGATCACAGAAGATGTGCAGAAGCTTGGATTACATTTGATATGTTGCTTGGAACTAAAGCACCACAAGTCATTTCCCTCCCTACCAACGTCTTCAATAACCCACATAATCTTTACCTCACTAGTAACATTGCCTGGGGCAATGCTGAAGATTTGTCTTCTGCATGTATGATAGATTAATTAGTCTGTAGCTGGAAGACTAAACACTCTATTGATGATTCAGCTAACCCACACTATTATTTCCTTAACTACAAGGTTGTAAACATTTTTAAATGTTAAAAATGTCAAAATTATGTTAAAAAAACCCAAAGTGATTTCCTTCATTAGAATAATAATATTGCAGATTTTCCTTGTGAGGCCTTATTCTAACTCAACAGTAGTCCTTTGCGTTTACACTGTACTACCACACAAGCCATTCACTAAACTGAACAGGACCACCATGTGCCCTAGAATTGCAACATTCTCAGTATGGTTGCAAGAATACATGAGGGAAGAAATACTCACGAAGTCTCTGTGAGTCGCTGCTGTGATGCAGGAAGCCATTTCAAATGCATAAGTGATCAGCATCAGAATGATATACTGTGAGAGACAGACACCACCAGAATTAGCCCTTGGAGAAACAGTTCAGCGGGTTTTTGAAAGATTAAGCCTGGAATCATGTTCAAGGCAAAGGAGGCCAGGCTATCTTAGTCTCCTCAGTCCTCTCCACATCCCTGCATATTCATAGTCCTTCTCTGCACTTGTGTCCATTTGCAATCTGCTTTCTCGAAGGTATATGACTGGAATTGTTCTCCGTCTCACAGATAAAATTTCATCAGAACCTCATGGCAATAATACCACCATGTCTCTATGGAAAATACTTTGCCTGATATTGTCCCTGAAATAACATTTGCCAAGCTAGAGAACTAAGTGACTTCTTAACTTTGTCCTTGGCTTATCCAAAGCTCTCGGTCCCCATCCCTGTAATTTCTGCCTGCTGATGTCTTAATGTTCTCAGTTGCACCCATATTTGCTATACTAACACATACTAATGCCTTGCACAGAAATTATTACTTATCAGCTCCTGAACTGAATAGTAGATGACAGCTTAAAGGCAGTAAGGGGTGGGGAGAAACAAGGATCTAAACCACATCCCAGCTACATCTGATTGCACAAGTGCTTCTGCATTGCTTCAGGGCAAGGTCATCATCAAGAGAGTCATCTTAAACCTCCATTGTGCCTATCACGATTAATTCCCTCAACCTGGTTCAGGAGCTTCTCATGCACGTGTCCTCACAGGAGTCACCTTGTGAGACATCACGGCCATGATCAAGAAGAATCTTTGGCTCCTTATCACTAATAAAAGCTGGTTTTGCTCAGTGGGTGATTACCAAGGTGAGCAGGGAAACTAAGGTGGCATTTTTTTCAGTTTGGCAGCAATAGGTAGGCAAACTTTGCTACACTTACCACCAGCAGCAAGGTCCTGTTGGACTTAATGACTCCAATGATACCAAGGATAGACAGCGCAAAGAGTGCAAAGCCAACAAAGATGCCAATCCAGGCAGCAGCATAGATGTCATCATTTTCTGTGGCTTCCAGTAGAGCATAGAGACCATGTGGATCAGACACAAAGAAGATGCACTCTGCTGTCAGGGCAATGCCACACATCTGAGAAGTGCAAGTTCAGGAAATCCATCAGATCGAGCTTACCCAAAGAAACAGCAGAGACAGAAAAAGACAGAGACCACTTTCCTTTCATTCATCTTCCTGCAGAACAGGAGCTACTGAACTCCTCCTCCGTCCAACTCTACAATCTCTTCTACTGTGCCTTCACAAAAGAATTCCAGGCAAAACTCTCTTGGCCTAGATCTGAGAGATCACGCTTAAGACTTGAAGATGTTAAGAAAGAATTAACAGAACCTTTGTCATCACTAGATGGAGGGAGGTGGTTGGAAAGCTGTTGGTCAGTATCAAGGGCGCTTCCCCTAGAACTCATATTTGTCTTGTGGACCAGCCCCTGCTGTTTCTTGTTGTCCCGTACCTACCCAACTAATCAGCTAGTACAGCTTCATTTTACCCCTCCTCACACACTTTACTGGTCTATTTATGTGTGGACTTCACATGTGAAAAGAGATTTCATGGCTGGGAACTGCAGTTTAATAAGTGTCATACTGGAAGGAAGTCACCACTCATACTTGTCCCACTTCACTTACCCCAATGATCACATTCCCAAAGACTAATAGACCCTGCAAGATGAATATGCCATCATCACTTTTTGCCATCTTTAACTCTTCATGCAACCTGGGAAAAAACAAAGATAGTCTTCAGTTAGACCAGCACAATAAGTTTCACTCACAAATAGACATTATTCCTGAGGAGAAGAATAGACAGAACCTGCCAGCCTGTTTGTACACCTCCCACCCTTTGCTTCATAGTAGTTTCAGAGGAGAAAATTCCCCAGGAGTGAAACTGGTAACTCAAAATCTCCCTGATGTTTGAGCTACAGAAGCTCCACTCTGGGGGCAGACAGTGTCTTTGGCTCCCTTTTGGGTAGGGTTTTCATCATTACAACATCATCTACTCAAACCTCAGCTCGTGGTGTTGTATTTCCACCTGGCTAGAAATCAGCTACACCTGGATGGACAGGGGATGAGTCCAGTGCCCTCGCCTCAGTCTTCTTCAACATGAATCGTCTTTACTCCAGGGTATGCTATCCACCCCAACTGGCTGTTTCATTTTGGCCAGCACTACCATGGGACTGAAATGGTAACCACGGCACTTTAACTGTATCCCACACACATACCTATAGTGCATGGCTTGGCAGCATCTTGCTTAAGGGTAGCCTCATCTCCCACTCATGTTGGAAATTGGAGCTGGGCCTCCTGTTCTCTGTCAGGCGCACGGGAGGGAGAAGAGGGAGCAGCACAGGCTGCATCTGGCTCACAGGAGCCAGGCCAGGTAACATTCCCACCAAATTCCTGACAGCGTTATATCCTGCAGGCTGGGGCCAGGCACCCTGTGTGGAATTCATCCCCTTCCAGAGAGAGTGGCATAAAGACACTAGTCAGAGGTGTGAGACCTCTTGGAGAAACAAGCCCAGATGCTAGTGCCAATGAAGCCCTTCTTTCAAAGGGATGGAGTGTGTGCATGGGGAAAGGGAGGGAAAAGCCCCCAGCCTTGAGACAACTGCATTTGCTGCATGGTTAAGAAAATATGTCACAAAAGAAAGACTGAAATGGGCCTAATGAGCAGACAACATGAAATGCAGCTTGAACACCCCTCTTCTGCAAGAGTACCTGCACTACTGCCTTCTCTTGCTGGGGTTGCTGACTCTGTTGTCACAGTTGTCAATGAAGAGGAATTTCTTGAGGAGTAGATCATTGCGAGACCTCTCCAACTATGCCACCTTCAGCCTTCTCAGTAGCTGCCCTTTTAGGGTAGGCAGGGCTTCCAACAGTGACAGAGGGAAAAACAGTTTCCTTCCACTCTTTCTGCAGTGATTTGAGGGTTAGGCACAGAGAGATCTCCAGTGCTCTCATTATACCAGCAGCATAACACAGAAGTACTTTCAAATGATAGTGTGAGTGGAGGTGGCGATTATTTCCAAGGTAAGAAGCCATTTTTATTTCCAGCCAGGTGCTTTGAGGCCAGCCCAATACACTTGAAGTTCTACGGCTCTGTACTGGAAAGTACAGACAGGCTCATAAGGTCAACCTGGTCAGCTTTGGTCTTACCAAACATGTTGACAAATCAGCACGCCCAGGGGCCACATAAAACTGCTTCGTAGGTCAGATCTGGATCTGAGCGATGTTGGGCCACATATGGTCTGCAACACAACACTGTAGAGCCTGCCAAACTTGAGACAGACATTGATCCTCTGCTCATCTGAAAGCTGTAGAAACCACTGCCTGGCTTATGGATTTTCACACTGCAATCTTGAGACATTTTTTTAAAAAGCCTTTAATTATTGCTGGCTAAGAGATATCACAAGACAGAGAGTGGTCCAAAAAGTAAGGAAATGTCCCCCGCTGAGATGCAAGCATGTGAACTCTGACCCCTCCATACCGTTCCTCCACACACACAGGCCGCCACTGTTGATGTGACCTCAGTGGTGGTGCTTCGTACAAGGTGCGGCTGCTATTTATTTTTCCATCCCTGGATGTGTTTAAAAGCTGTATAGATGTGGTGCTTGGGGATATGGCTTAGTGATGGACTTGGTAGAGTGAGGTTAATGGTTGGACTCAATGATCTTAAAGGTCTTTTCCAACCTAAATGATTCTATGATTCTAAGCAGGTCTGCTCTAGCTGCCATGTAGATAGCAGGGTTGAGTGTGTCATGCATCTATCACAACAGATCACATCAAGCATGATTAACAACCACAGCCCTTTTTTTAACATTGCACAAACCTCTTTCTTCTTCCCTTTCTCTCCTACAAATGCCCCTGAAGTGTAACAACAGCACTCACACCTTGCACATGGGCTGTCCACCCAGCCCAGACACTTGTCTCCCCACAAGCTGGCTTTCTTCTCCTCTCCAGCAGGCAGAAAATGGCTTGCTCTTGCCTCTCCTTGGGCAGGTATTACTGCAGGTATGCCAGCCTGAGAAAGCAAGCCTTTTCTCCTGGGGCAAGACTATCTCCTAGGCTACTGTAGCTGGGAGGAAAGCTGGACGCAGTCACCAACACACAGATATCAGCTAGACAGTGGTAAGCATCTAGGCAACCTCAGGCTCTCCAGCACCTTACCTAAGACCAACGAGATTTCAGGGTTGGGAGGAGGTGGAGACCAGGAATCAGAAAAGGAAAGGAAGAGCTTTTCTGTAGACCTTAAAATGAATGCTGTAATGATACTGCCATATTAGTAAGAATTGTCCCTCTGGCTCCAAATGATCAGCACAGAGGGAGTCGTTTCTTGGTCTTCACTTCATTCCTCTGTGACATATGTAGCAACCCCTCATCTGGCCCCTTCTCTGTCATAGAGAATCTAGTATTAGCATCATGAATGAGAAACTGAGGAGGTGCTCCAATGCTGTGTCAACATCTGGGCAGCTGAAGAGCTGACCCTCCAACAAGGCCCAGAGGAGAAACTGCAAGAAATCTGGGGCTTTCCACCTGTTGCCTGCTTCTCGTCCCTCAGAGATAAGTTGTGTTAAGCAAGAGCAGCTTGCACAGCTCTTGGCACAGGTGCATGACTACAGAGGCATGAGGCAAATCTTGGCTGGTTTGCCCAAGGCAAGCTCCATGCAGATATGACTGACAACCACCCTCGGGTGTGACACAGGTAGGCAGTCCTCCTCCCAGTCCCCAGAGAGACAGGTGCTAGCATTTCCTGACTACGGGTGTAAATCAGTTTGTAGGTAGAGGAACCTTCTTCGAAGGCTAGTTAAGATTAATTTTATGACTCAAACACGTCTTCCCAGGGCTTCAGGAAAACTCGAGGAAAACAGAGCTTCAGCTGCAACTATTATCCAAAACCTCCACACGTGAAGGTGGTCAGGTCCTGGAATTTCAGCCTTGAGCTTGCATGGACCTGGTGTTCCCCAGTACATCCTGGACATCTTGCAATCTAGACATTACTTGTCTAGGCTCCAGGTATTCGATTATCACCCCACATACATTTCTCTATATTCCAAGCAGCTTTGGAAAGGTGTCTGTTGCTCCCATTGTACCACAAAACCCTACATCTCTCCTGAAGCACATCCTTTTTCTCCTTTCTTACACCCTGGTCACAACCCAAACCTCTCTCCCTCTCTCCCTCTCCCTCTCCTTCTCCCTCTCCCTCTTCTCTCCTCCCACTCCAAAACCACTCCTGACATTCAAGGATATGGCTGAGCCTGTCAGAGCCCAGAAGCACTCATAGTACTGCCTCCTCCTGTGCTGCCACAAGTTGCAGACAGATGTGTTATTTCCATGCCCTTGGAGCTTTCTTGACCTCTCCTCCCTTCCTCTACTCAGAGTGGCTCTGCAAGACCTGCAGCACAACCCTGGGAGCTGAAAAAGAAGCTCCTTTCTGCAAAGGCTGGTTTCTGCCCTTGTACTTTAGGTGACAACCCCATGCAGGCTGTCAATGGAAGCCCTGCTCGCAGCAGTTCCTGGATTCAAGCAGAATGCTGTCTCTTTTGTGCATCCCTCACAAACATCGGGCTGATTGATCTTTTGAAGCCCCGACATCCTCCTTCTACAGAATGGGACAGGACTTCAGTAGTCTTACAATGAATGCCCCCTGCTTAGCCCGGTCTTGTTCCATCACTAGTCAAAAAAGCCAGTGGGTGAAGAATTGTTTTGGCATTGCCCCAGCTAGAAACAGATCATATTTTGATTGTTCTGTGTTTTGTGGCAGCTGTCATGGTAGAGTCGTGGCACTGTGATCAATGCACGACCAAAGACACCCCTGTGAGCATCATTTGCTTCTACACCCCGCTCTTGGAGGTCTCTCAGTATGGTGGAAGGGCTTACAGAGGCTTCACCTCACCCCTTGTGACCCCTCCTTTGCTTCAGCGTCCCTGTGCAGGGCGTTGCATTCTCATCTCCTGCTGTAAGGAGGCAGAGACAAGGGACGCATTTGTTTTATTACTCATGAGCTCTACACGCCTTGGCCGTAGGGCTCTGGGCTGCTCAAGCGCAACTAAACAAACCCAGCCGTTCAACGGCAGAAACCTGGCCCTTGCTGGTAATCCCCTCCGATGTGGAACCTCAGGCACCACACCTCATCTGGCCCTGGCTGGAGATCCTGTCCCTACAGGTAGAAGTGAGATGCCTGGGCTGGAGTGCTGACGGAGGGAAGCCAGTGGGCTGGAACTGCTGCTGGAGATGCTGTGCCAGCATCAGTGCCCATGCCGGTGCCGTGGGAAACCTCCACGACCCACAGAACTGTCCACATTTTGATCTGCTGCTGTGTAGGCTCCAATATATCAAGGTTTGAGGGGCCAGACAGCAATAAACCTACCTTCTTTTTTTCCCCCAAGTTTGTTTTAGTGTAAAATTTAGCCCCTAAGGGGCTTAAAAAGAAGGTAGCTTCCAAGTGCTTGGGTCATCTTCAGTTACACAATTTTTAAGAGGATACAATTAAATATGATATTGATAAATCACTTGGACTGTGCTGTAAGAAGCCAAATGCTTTAAAAGGGTCAGTTCATCATTCATTGACTTATTTTAAAGCAAACATCTCCAGTGCACACAAACCCACACACTTCTCCTGCCCTACCAGACTTTCCCCATCGCCCCACCTGCCTCAAAATGCAATCGCCTCTGGCAGAGAACAGCTTGTGCGCCAGGAGTCAACACTCAGAAAGGGAAGAGCCAGCCAGCTATTTTGTGCTACCAGGGGAGAAAAATAAAGCAAAAAACAAAGCTCAGCATCAAGGAGGGGTCAGAGACTAATTAAGTTTCCTTTTGAGAGAGACTGCTACGAAATGAAGCCTGTGTGAACAGTGGAGTGCCTGGTAAATCATCATCAAGCATAATTACCTTGGAAATAGAGCTGGGAGGTAGGTTTTTCCTCTCTCCCTCATTAGTTCAGCACAGCCAAAACAAGAGGGCTTTTTTTTCTTGCCTTTCCTATTTTCACAAGTGAGGGGAATTACAGGATTCATCTTTCTCTGCAATAATTTGTCCTTTTTTTTTTTTTTACAGTCAGATATGTTTGCAAGAGATTTAATTTTCCCATTCCCTCCTCCCCAGTCTTTAGGAAAAAACCATATGAAACCAATTAAAACAGCCATAGAGAAGACACAGCCTGAGGTAAGAAAAATGAAATACTTAATAATCTTCTGAAGTTAACCTTATACAGGTACCAGACTCCCACATACTAAACACAGCCCAGGGACTAAAATAAAAACCATTAAACATAAAAACTTCCTTTCCTCCTAACAGGCACGTATCACTCACATGCCTCATTAAGAAGAAGATGACCAAAGCAAGGCACTCACCCCTCTCTTCCTGTGATGCTTCCTAGAAGAAATCCCGACCCACCTGCAAAGCTGAAAAAGCCCTTTTCTCCCACCTCCGCCGGGCTTTAAAGAGCCCAGGTTGCTTGAGGAAAGTGCTGTGTGATTGGTAGGGTGCCCATCACATGGGGAAAACTTTTTTTCTAGCCAAACCTGTTCCTCAGTCCTCCTGGGACTGGAGGGTGTCTCTGTGATTCTTAGATCGTATCGGAATGCCGTTGTGCCGAAAACACAAAGCTTTAAAGAATTTCTATTATTATACTCTCGAAAGGGTGGATGAATGACTCACTCATACGAGATACTTGAACTTTAAAGAGGATGGGCAAGTCAGAAGGACATAAATATAAATACTAGGATTGATGGAATGCTGCTCGAACATGAGTATAGGAAGAATGTACTGACTAGAAAAAGAATAAACGAATTATCATGTTTTCATTGAATTACATTGCATGGGGGGAAAACTGTTTTGAGTTGGATCCATTTTTATTTTATTTAGCCTGGGATTTTTTTTGGAAACAGAAGTGTAGGTGTTGGCTACTCTGCAAGACACTGTGGATAACAAAAGAAATGGGGAGACTATTGTATTGCCTTGGGCCCTCTGGATTTTTAACATATTAAGTCTTACTAATATTGAGTGAAGTTGAGCACAGACATATATATTAACTGGCCTGTGAAGAACGAGAGGGGCTGAGCGTGAAGAGCATAGCAGAACAGCAAGGTCTCTCACCTTCCTCTCCCTCATCCATTCCAATACAAGTCTGACAAAAGTTATGACTCCTGTTACTGGAGCCTTGAACAAGACTCTGGCAGAAGCGCAGGTGTTCGTGCTCCGTGTTTTTCATCTGCTGGTGCAAAACATAGCCAAATGAATAATGGGCTTGGGAAAGCTGATGGGAGCTTCATGTTTTTAGAGACTTCCACAAGTAAAAAGCAGACATCAAAAGGGTATATGTATCTCCTCAGTAGCCATCCTTGCAAATATCTTGTAGGAAATTAGTGAGAAGTGCAATAGTTCTAACATTTCATGGATCCCCTCGGTACTTTGAGACAACTGAATAGAGATCCAGCTCTCCCATGAGATCTACGGGAGGTTTCACCTTGAGGAAAGGGCAGTGCTTTTGGCATTTCCAGCTCCATGAGGTATCACTGTGATAAGCAAAAGAAGACCCAGATATCACAGCCAGCCTGATCTAGTAGACAGGGACATTTGGGTGCTCAAGAGTAGGGATGTAAGTTTGTCTAGACATAAATAACTCTTAGATGCTTGCCCATTATTTGTGCTACCTACAACATGTGAAGTTTGGATAGGTGCAGTCAATACCCCATCTTTCGGCAGTGCTGAGGGACCATGAGTTTCATGCTCACTGGTGTGCTGGGGTCTAGAAAGGCAGGCTCCCATCATTGCTGCTGGATTTGGAGAGCAGCTGACAGGAGGATAAGCAGCACATCTCCTGATTGTTACAGTCTGGTAAGCAATGGGGCAGCGGTTAGGCACAAGCCCCGCCACAGCAGGATGCTCTATCACATCTCACCTGGGGGGAGAGAAGAGGCAGCAAGCATGGAAATAGTAAATTGGAAAAAGAAAATGAGGAAACAGGAGAGAGGAATGGGGAAGCTGGTAGTGAAGTCCAAGTATTTGCCAGTCACCAGCACTGAGAGGGGCTGCTGCTGAGAGCCCTGGTGCAGCTGAGCTCTTGCTGCTCCATAGTCCTGTCCAGGAAGCTGCAAAAGGGTGTTAGCGTGAGTCCTTGTTTGGACTGGAAGAGTGGGCAAGGCTAGGGAGGGTGATGTTCAATCCTGAGCTGTCATCACAATTTGGCTACTAAAGCTTGTTGGTAATCTGGTTTAGTGGGTAAGAATATTTCTGGTAATACCCAGAGAGAAATTTGGTAATTGAAAGGAAAGAGTTGGGATGGGGGTTTTGTTGGTTCATTTGCACCTTTTTTGGTGAGTGTTATTAAGTTTGCATGAATTTGTGTGCAAGGCAGAGGGTCAGACAGAGACCTTGTCTGAGCAAGGGAGTGCAGGGGAGCTAATAAACTATGCAGTGGAAAGCCCAGGTGCCACCACGGGTATTTCCAGTGGAGTGTCTACAGCCTCTTGAGCCTCCCCTGTAGGTCCTCATCTGCACCGACATACTTCAGATGAGATATAGCCAGATCCATACATTTGTGCAAGCTCTTGCACTTGCAAATGCTACAAACTCATGAGTGCACATGCCCTCTCACAGAACCATACATATGTGCACATGTATAGGCACACATACTGACCCACACATGCATGTACTTCCTTCATGTTTATTCAGACAAAGGTCCACATATGTGCACATCTCTGTTACATGTGAATTAAAGGCAAAGTACTGGCTTGGGACTGAAGATATTCTGCAATTTGAGGTCTCATTCTGAGAGACAGTCAAATGCTGAGCCCACAGCCTGG
Source organism: Baryphthengus martii (assembly GCA_013396935.1). Taxonomy (NCBI): domain Eukaryota; kingdom Metazoa; phylum Chordata; class Aves; order Coraciiformes; family Momotidae; genus Baryphthengus; species Baryphthengus martii. The sequence continues at coordinate 223,908 of VWZK01004986.1, forward strand.
TCCATTTTCAGATGGAGGTAGAATATGAGATTTTTCAGGAATGTATCACTTGACTATAGCAATGTGCTCTATGGGTAACAGGGCAATGTGAGAATGCACCTGCCACAAGTATGCTGTGGTTTTTTTTCAAAATCGGCAGGGGAGGAGTGAGAAGAAAGATGCAGAAAAGGGCTGATTAGATGCTGTGGGTAATTCCAGTGGGCTGCCTCCTAACCTCTAAGGATACTTTTTCACCTTCCTGCATCAGCTGAATTTCTTTTCTTCATAGCATTGAAATAATGATTTAAGAATGAGACAATGTGAGAGGCAGAAATTAGAGAGGGGGATAGCACACAGGTAGGAAAAGGAGGTTATAGTCAAAGCAGTAAGGTTCCAAGAGTAATTTCTGTGACCACTTCATGTCAGCATCATGAAGGAACTGCTCCCATCAATGAACCGAAGGCTCCTAATGGCTTTTGCGATGTTGCACAGGTAGATCAGACCTCAGGATTAAGGAAAAGGATTCAAGAAATCCACATCCCTAGCAACGTGGCTGCAATGTTGACAGCTTGACACACACTATCTATTTGTCCCAAGGAGGGGGGCTGTTTTGATGATCGTCGCTCCAGCTCATGGCAGCATGGCAAGGAGTGAAGCTCAGTGTGCTGCAAAAGTGCTGTCCATGAGCGGAGGGGCTGCTCCCTTTCCTGGCAGAGTCCACACCTTACCGACTGGGTCAGCGACCTCCTCCCCAGGGCACAACCACCATCAGCCCCAACTCCAATTCCTGCCACACAGCTTTGCTTCTGCATTCCCGGGAGGGCTGTGAACAGCTGTTTCCCAGTCTGCAGTTGTATCTTCCTTCCCTTGGCCAGATATGGGGTTGAGGCTCATGCCTGCCACCCAAGCCCTCCACGTGCCATGGCCAAGAGCCAGCTCCTCCCCAGAGAAGAAGGGAATTCCTCTTGACTGCCTCCCATCGTGGTGCGTCCACACAAGGAGCAAGGCTGTGGGGGACAGATGTCCGCTGCTCCCCTTGGGTTTGCAGCTGGCCTGGCCTTATGCCAGCTTTGCCTCCTGCCTCCCCAGCCAGGTCATAGCTTTTGCTACAGCTGCCTCCCCCTTTCAGCAATGTTTTTCTTTTTTTTTTTTTTTTGCCACTTCTACACCTCTCAACCTCAGGAGAGAGGAATAACTACGGAGTGCGGAGAATAAATAAGTGAACACCACCTAGGGAGATCAGGGGAGAGAGCTCTGTCCCTGAAATTGTTTACTAAACAGTGCTGAGTGTGGGGAGACAAATGGCATACAGTTAGCAAGAACCATGGGCTAATTATAGTGGGTTAGGATAAACCACTGGGTCACTGGGCTAGCCACTCCAGCTAATATTGCAAACATACAGACTGAAAAGCAGAACTGTATGTATATATTTAGTATAATGTGGAATGCAGTAAGTAACTTCTTTCTAAAACCTCAGATACCTTGGTGAAAAGCATTACAGAAAATCCAGATACGGGTACCTTTGTCACATTGGTAATCCTGGTATTTTGCATTTGGCAATGCATAATCCACCCATGAATATGGCATTGCACTCTTCATTCCTAAGAAGAGTGCTATAAAGCACACCATCAAGGATTGAGGTTTCTTTATATTTTGGGGAAGGAGAGAGATATACCTTATTTTCCTAATTTTGTAGGGTAGTTTTATTCATGAGCTTATAACCATGGCTGTATTTTGGTGTGGTTAAGACTTGCAATTTTGGGTCTTAGCATAAAGCCCAAGCTACTGGAACTGTGTGACTGCAGGAAAAAATATGTACTTTCAGCCTTTCAGAAGGAATTCTTTCATGGAATCATAGAATCACGGACCTGTTTGGGTTGGAAATGACCTTTGAGATCATGAAGCCAACTGTTAACCTAGCATAACCTAATTTCTTCTTCTGACAAGCAAGCAAGCAGAGAGGATAAACATCTTGGAGGAAGCTGCTTTGTCTGGTAAAGAACTGGATTCAGGTGAGGAACTGCTTCCCCAGGGAGTTTTGAGCTAGCGCTCACAGAGAAATTTCCACATGTGGGTAAAGGCAGTAACAAATTAAATGTCAGTACCCCACTGCTAACAATTAGGCTAGCTGCTGTGGCTCCCTTCCTCAGTGGTCTCAACCCAGAAAAAAAAAACTTAGAGAAATAGTGGATGTTTATAAAGGCTGATCTTTATTGGCTGTTAGTGCTGCTAATAAAGACCCTCAGGGTGCCTTCTTGTACACATTGAGAGAGATTTAGGCTCTAAATTTCCCCCTAAGGATGCCTCTTTTTCTCTGCTGACTATGAAGGAAACTCATAGGAGAGCCTCATCACAGGCCTGAGGCTACTATCTGCAAATGAAAACCCAGACCAAAAATATCTGCATCTTAGAGCTGCTGATCTTCCCAGGTCTTTTAGTAACCTACAGGTCACATTTTTGTACACAAAGAGAACAGAAGATAAAATGAGCACTGAGGAGCCTGGGGAGCCCTGATGTCAAGCCCTGCCCTGCCTCCCCTCCCACTGGCAGGAGTTGCTCCTGGCAGGGAAGGAGAGCCAAGCCTGCAAGAGTGGCGTTCCCCAGCCAACACCCTTGATGGCATAAAAGGGTCAGTATATGGGACGTGGCTTTCTCTGGAATCTCATCTTTGGATGAGGGTAGGCCAGCTCCTTCTGAACAGGAGCCTGACCACAGGGAAGGCTCACAGGAAGCTAGAAATCTCACTGTGCCTGGGATCTTGCAAAATACATGGAAGGAGAAAAGACTTTTGAGGATACAGAAGTTTTCTGCTTGTGTTTTAGATAGCTTCTTTAAATGGCTGACAATATCCAGGGGAAGTCTGCTAGAAAGTGTTTCCATGTTACTCTTGGTTTTGAATTTGAGGGCTTCCTGGCCTTTGGAAGACTGCATATGTCAGTGTTTATAGATCTAATAGGACGTGGTCCCAGCTCCCAAATGGTCTTGGTACTGTGATGGTCCTTCAGTGCTGATGGTTCAGTTGAATTTCATCTAACAGATTGGGAACAAGATGTTCTGTCTGGACCTACTGACTGTATTGCTCTTGCTGATGGTTAAAAACCTCTCCTCCAAAATCCCGTGTGTCGGTCACAAGCCACAACATGGTAGAAAGAAGAGGTCTTGTTTGGGCACCTTTACTACTTGTTTGCAAGGGACCAAAGATATTTATTCACACTAATTTTTCTAGTTCATTATTGAAGGGTGTTTGAGGGTACCTCATTCTTCCCAAATGCATCCTGCCGGCCTGTGCATTAGCTGCTTCTGATCTGGGAGGCTGTAATGGGTTGGCAGTTGAGCACTGCCATCTACGTACGGTTGCCTGTCACTGTGTAGTTTCCAACACGCTCTAAGACAAGTGCTGCAAGCACAGGTCTGATTTATCTCAGCGTCTCCACCATTCACCTTGTCAGAGGGGCTGGAGCACCCCGAGAGAAAGAGGGAGAACTGTCAAGTTACAGCTGCATCGCGAAGAGTCTTGGCAGCAGGAGGAAAGGGGAATAACAGAGGGGTGTTGGCTGGTGCAGCGTTTAGGAGCACTGGGGTGGAAATAAATAGCATGCATGCCTTGGGCAATTTTATAGCACTCCTGGGGTTACAGCCTCTGGCTTGGCAAGGGTGTGGTTGATGTCTCACACCGACTCATTGCTTTGACAGAACTGTAGGCACTGTTCAATACTCTTCCTCTGAAACTCTTTTAAAGTTTCAATAACTTAGCGGAAACCTCCCTGGGAAGTCTGTGAGACTCAGACCTCATCATGTGTCTGGGGTTAGACTCAGTCAATCCTGCACTCAGCTGTACCTGGGTTTTAGTTTCAGGTGGGTGGTGGATGGAGCTGTGCTTTGGGCCATCCAGACCTTTTATAGAATTAAAGAATGCTTTGGGTTGGAAATGACCTTTAAAAGCCTGCTAGTCCAGTCCCCCTGCAACGAACGGGGGACATTTCCAACTAGCTCAGATTTCTCAGCGCCCTGGCCAACCTGATCTTGAATGTTTTCAAGGACGTGGCTTCTACCACCTTTCTGGGAAAACTGTTCCAGTGTTTCCTCACCCTCGTTTCTCCTCTACTTGAAGTTATTCCACGGCTTGACATAAAGTTTTGACGTAGTCCCTGTGACTCTCGATAGCCTTTAGCGGAGGCTCAGCCGGTCTGTGCTGCCCCCTCATGGGCACACATAGGAAAGCTTAAGTTTCACCCTTTTCCTTCAAGATGCTTTTAAACCTACTATTTAAGCCCCCGTTTTGAGCATATGATTTCTGAAAAGCCAGGAAGGTTTACGAACAACTACTAATATATCTCTGAAAAGTAACTACGGAAAGTAATTCTATCTATAGTTGTGCTGGACCCAGCCCAGCTCTTACCTTTCTGAAGAGCTTTACTCTTCATTTAGAATCATTTAGACATCTAATAGGGCAAAAAGCAGGGAGCTCTTGCTCCCAACAGCAGGCTGAGCATCTCCCATATGCACTCCTACCTGCCATGTCAAACACATATTGGCATCACAGCATCATACCATGGTCAAGGAGTCCCTCAAGATAGTTCTGTTATGCTACCAAGGATATAAACAACAGGGCCAAAAGCTGGGTTCTCCAACAGACAGTACTTGCTTTAAGTATTGTGGTATTCCAGCAAACCAGTAATGCTGCCCTTCCCTGAATCTCCTTGCAAAGAGGCAAGATATTTTGCTAGACCCAAGGGGATACTTAAAGAATAGTGGGATAGAGCAAACACTGCTCTGCTCTTCAAAGGGACTCTTGTGGTGTTCGTAGTGTTTATATGACTGAGTCACCGTTAAAAATCTTTGTCTCTCTGACCACTTGCTGCATTTAATATGACCTTCTCCCTAACGTCCGGTCATCTGCCAAACACCAAAAGCTCCTCAATGTCGGACCAGTTTTTCTCCATTAAAAAAAAAAGTGTTATTCCACATGTCTTTATTCACCTCTGCTTCCTGTTTTATACTAGAAGTTAAGCTGAGAGATGGGAAGGAGGAAGGACAGAGATCACCTCCTGCTCTTACAAACTCCCTAATACGGATCCTTGACTCCTAGTTCACAAGAAGAGTTTAAGGGTTGGACCAGATGATTCCAAAGAAGATGTTTGCCTTAAAGGATTTATAGTGAAGTTTCCACAGCCAGTGTAAACGGGGCATAGCACTCCCTTAGCTACATTGCCTTTTTACTTTGCAAACTGGGCTAGATAGCTGTACAACTTTTTAAGTCCGGCTCTGTGTAGTCTCATGTTCCTCTATCTCTTGCCACTTTAATGAGTGACAACGAATAAAGCGTTAATTGTGGTCTCAAGGTAAGTGACAACCATAGTTTGTTTCTTCCCTGGTATTACTTCACTGCAATTTAAAAATGGCACAAGCAGTTTCTTCTATTATCTGCACTGGAAGATAGAAAGTTTACCCCAGGCTCCTGGATGAATACGCCATGGAGATGGCCTTCCTAGTGCCTGAAGGTAGCAAGGTCTGTGGCAAAGCAGGGTGAGATCTACCCACCTGTGAGAAAAGTTGCATGGGGAATTGAGATGATAGCCTTGAGGGAGAAAGGAAGAATCACTCCATTCATTTATAGCAGGCATTTCTAATACAGACCAACTACCACAGTGTCTGCAGTCAGTTTCCAGTCTTGAAGTATTTGTATAGAAATCTCTTGGGAATGCTTTGCCTAGTTTCAGTTATTCTGCAGCGACATTCCAACCCATGACCTTTCCCCAGGAGAAGATGGCAAGTGACTGTTCACCCAACCCACATCACTTCAACAACTCAAACTTCCCCTTTTCATTTGTCTATGTTGAAGCATGGCTGTGAACTTTTAGTGATGCTGCTAGATCAAAGTTGTCCATGAAGGTAGTCCCCAAAAAAGGGAATGCAGCCATAGATATTGATGCCTGAGTGTTTCTTCTTTTCCTTCTGCATTTCATCTGGCTGAAAGAATGGTCATCAGAAGCTTTCCCCTGAATACAACCTGAAGGCATGTCAGACAGAGTTTGATCGATTTGCCCTGATATGTTCGCATTCTCACATTCTCCAGTCTTCAGCTTCTGCTCTCTCTTGAGCTAAGTTCTTTGTCGGGCTTCACACAGAGTTTAATTTCTTCCATTTCAGACATGCAAGCCCTGAATAGTTGATGCTTCTTACTTCGAGTTTCACATGATTGTGAAACGCTGAGATCAATGGCATTAAACTAGCTTACAGTTGGTGTTATGTAGGAATGATTCATATCCAGTGAGTCACAATGAAATGTCTCATGCTGTAAGTAGCTGGCCATTGAAGAGCTACTCTGCTTGTGCCCTCCGCCTAACTAAGAAACAGAGCAGCCTGTGTGAACTTTTCAAAGGAAATTTAATCAATGGTTACAACCTTTTTTTTTTTTTCACTTTTTTTTTAATTGGTTAGAGGCAGTACACAGGCAACTTTAGTACTGCTTGGGGCATCTGAGTAATTTTAAGTTCCTTACAAAGAAGGCAGAAAAAGATTCTGATAGTTTGATACAAGACACCTATTTCAAGGTGAGTACAATTTCTTTCTGGTTGGCCCCTCCACATGCTGCTTCCAGGGGATTACAAGGTTCAGAACAAAGTCCGTGCACCGTAAGACCATGTTATTTGGCAGCTGAACTGGATATCATGCTCTTATGCTAGTCTATGGATCAACAAAAGCTCTCGTCCATGAAAATACTGGGTTTTCTTGGTGCCCAGTTCAAACCATGGAGGAAACACCCTTGGGAACTACAAACTACTTCCAACCTCCCCACCTTCCACTCCATGACCTATCCCTATTCACTAAAAGCACAAAGCACTACACAGGTGCAGGTAACAAAACTAAACACCCTTTTTAAAAGAATGCACTTCAGTACACAGACATCTCCCTCGTGGAGAGGAGAAAGAACAAACAACAGATGTTAGTCATGTTACTTAGCACACTACTGGAGGGCATTCAAATATACTGTGACTAGCATGCTATAAGGACTTATATGGAATAGTTTCGGTTACACACAATGAACTGCTAATTCCTTCAGAGCACCCAAGGCAAGAAATTTAATGACAGTTTAATGTCATGTTGATAATGTCCACTTATGAAGAAGAAACATGGATCACACAGTTCGGGAAAGAAATTATGGAAAAGGGACAGTCACTCTGGAATTCAGACTATATTAAATGTTTCCATTTTAAATCTAACTTTTTTCCTTTTCTTCATCAAAAAATATCCTTCAGACACACAAACAGCAGTGGTGTATTACTATATTAATGTGAGGTAGAATTTTTCTAGAGCTAAGGTGTATTTTTCAGAAAAACTCTGATGCAAATCCAGAAAGACCGTTGTGTTGCACTAGGCTAACCACAATAATCTGCACACCTTCTGAAGGATGCTTTATTGTTTTCATAGAACAAAGTTCCTGGACTTTATCTCTTTGAAAAAATGCAGTTCAAAATACAATCCTATCATCTGAGAGGCTTGAGGAGAGGGAAGTGATGTTTCTCCTCAGATAGCTCATGATAGGTTTCCCAAGATTTCTGGTCAAAGCCCTTGCTCAGAGCTGATCAATCCCCCCCAAAGTCCGTAGAAGCTGAAATACTGACCTTGGCCTACTGCCTTCCACAGTCTTGTACCATCTACACAAGCCAACTGCAGGCCCATATAGCTGCCTCGAGTACAGCTGCATTCATTTCTGTACAACTGCTGCTCCTCAAAGGAGGGGGACCTTGTTCTTGAGAAACACAAAAGACAGCAGCTCTCTCTTACATGCACTGGGAAGAACTTCTTGCTACCATGCAGCAACTTTGGTAGCATGAGATAATACTACCTTTCATCAAAGGAAAATTTTGTCCATGATATTGCTGACGAATACTAGGCAGGGCCTCTCTTAACAAAACTTTGTTATCTGTAAAAAGACTACTTAATAACTCACTTCAACTTCTCTGAAAGAGAAATTGAGGATTCGTCCTTAATGCTGATATGTAGTTGAGGTCATACACCTATAGTCTGAGAACATATTACAATTCAAAAGTTTTTTGTGAGTGAAAGAGAACAACAAAATACAATATACAAATGATAGAAACCTAGGAAATTCACAGCTAAAGCTGTACCCAAAAGCACTCTAATCCTGTTCTATAACAAATTCAAAGACATGCTGTGGGATAACAGCCTAACTTGCTGTGAGACAGAACTACAGCTAATTTAGCGCACTTCATGAGGAAGGTTAAGATGTTTCCAACCATGAGATTCTTGTGCTAACACTGAGGGCGGAGACTCACTAAGCTGACACACCAAATGGCTGAAGGAGGGAGTCTTGTGAAGGTAAGATGGTCGTCTTTCAGCTAAACCAACAAAAGCAAACAGCTTTGACATAGATTTTGAAGGCTAGTGTCCGAGTGAAGACCTTTGCCTAATTAATGGCAAAATGTTAAATTGTACACCCCTAAATATAGTAATGAGCCTAATGAAGTATATGCTAAACATATATGACTATGTGACTCAACTCTCCACCCAAATCATGCTAGATGTCACCTAAAAGGTAGGGACAGACAGGATCAGGATATAAAAAAACACAAGGGGACTACCTCTCTGGTTGTGGGAGGTGAGAAGACAAAGTCCAGCAGAGATGGTTGATGACGGCCTGTACTCCTCTTCTTCCGCCTGACAGTGACACCTTCTTGGTAAGAACTGTGCCTTTAATATACATCATAACTTTTCCTAGCATTACTATTATATATTAGTGGTATTACAAAGGCTTGTGCCTCCGACTTTGTTGGCTGTTACCTGGGAATTACTAACTTGAGCTGGATTTTTCTTTTACAGTTAGTGCATTTACCAATGGCAATTCCAAACCTATTGTATCTGTCACTTCAATAAATCAAATCCACCTGGTTTTAACTTCTAAACTGTCTCAGTGCAAGTTTTCAGCAGGTCTCTGAAACAGGTAACTACTGTCTCAGTGCAAGCCTTTAACGGGGCTCAGAGAGAGAATTCTCAAACTTACTTTCTGACTTTGCAGAACTGCTCCAGTGCAAGCCCTTGGGGCTCTGGTAGGCAAATGTCACACTCTTACCCTTAACATGACACATGCCAATGTCTCCATTTCTTGGGAAAACATGCTGACAAGTGACCATAGAGATGAAAAGGCCCTCAACCAGTATCTTCATCTTCCATTCACTGCCTGTTTCACAGAGGTGCACTAGCACCTCCCTTACATTCACAAGGTGTGTATGTACAGGACTACTTAAAAATTGTTGATCAAAAAATTATCAGGCTGAAAACCAATTGTTTTCTCTGTTTCATTAAGTATACAGTTCTTCCAGTTGCTGAAGATGAGTAGGGCTGTCAAAAGCATGTCAATGCTTCAGTGGAACCCAGACACCTAAAGTCTACATCAAACCTCTTTTAAAATCTGTGAAAATTGTATCTGAATCTTGAGCAGCCTTTAGGCTCATGACACCTTGAAAACCCTCCTGCCCTATGAATGACAGGGGTGCTTACCTGCCTATAACCTGGAAACATATGAGTTAACTGATCTTTTCTGAGAGTCTTGGATAGAAAGGCAACTCTTCTCAGACACAGATTTTGTATGCCAAATACTTGCCTCTGTTATTCCTAAACTTTTTTGAGTCCAAGCTCTGCTGCGGAGTACCAGACAACCTAATCATCAGACTTTTAGCTGAAAATAGATAGATGGAAAATAAGTTTCTATGGAGCTCTCTTCATAGCTATAGAAACAGTCATTTGGGAATACACTACCATCCATCAATAAATAAGAGCACTTGCCTAAAAAAGAGAAAAGTCTGTAGTGACAAAAAAACTTTCTGGCATCTACTGCACATATACATGAAATGAAGCCAAAATAACAGCATGCTCTGTTTCACATTTTCAGTAAACTTCAGGCAAGAGAAAAGAAAAAGAAAGACAATCTTTCTTTACAGGGTAGAAGCAGACAATGAGTAAAAAAATGAGGATTGTAGGTGTTTTGAGAATCAAAAGCAGATCAAATGACGTGTTTGCAAAGTATACTCTGGCTCTGAATGTCTTGGGCTACCAGTGCTTGGTTTTGGTTTATTTAGTTTTATTCACCTCCCACATTCCTGAGTGACAGTGTCTTCTGAAGCCACAGAGAGTGCAGGCAACTGTACTTTATTGCTCTGTTTATCTAAATATACATTGTACTTGAGATGACACAAGCAGAGCAACTCCAAAAAACAGAGTGACTGGAACCCAGCAGGGGTGGTTATGGGTGAGACAGCTGCACCCAGTGTGTGGAAGAGGCAGAGACAGCTTCTTGAATCAGAGAAACTCTGGGGCCAGAGGGAAAGCCACAGACTCAGCCTCTCAATGTATTAGATGGGCATTGGCATTGCTGCATAGCTGGAGACAGTAAGCCACCAATGCAGCAGGAAAAAGGAGAGGGCTGTGGGTTATCCAGGGCTGCTTTTTAATTCTAATTGCTTTTGTGCTTGCACTGTTTGAGCTGTGAGGTTTCTCTGCATGGAAAAGCAGAGACTAAGGGTGGCCTAAATGTGGGATTGATGCATTTGTATGCAGAGACTGCATAGGAGTTCAGTGGACTTGCCCCTTCAAGAAGTGCCATATGTGCATGGAGGCCCATGCACACTTTAAGATTTGAGTTTGTGCATACAAACCAATACTTGGGTGCAGGATTTAAACCTGAGGGGAAGAACAAGCATACAGAACAGAAAAATCAGGAAACAGAGGTGCAAGCAGACCTGTTCCAAGCTACTGCCAATGACTACAAAAGCATGGTGATGTGAAGGCCCCATGCAAGATCACAATAGCAAGGTCAATTGGGGTCAAAAGTAGTGTGCAGGACCTCTTCCAGAAACACCTCTGCACCTTCCTTCTCCTCCAGTATTCCCTCTAGTTCTGCCTGCCTGGCATTTATCATAGACTGCACCTGGGCAAAAGGAAAGGGAAAAGGGTCATTTGGGAGCCTATTTTCTTACCACTGCTGCCCAGAACTGCCCTTGCCACTCCTCTGCAGGTTCTGCGTTCAGTAGGGCATGACCTCAGCAGCAAATCACAAAGGTGGTGCTTGCCCTGACTGACCAGAGGGCAGTGAAGGAAAAGACTCTTTCTCTGTCTGCTCTTTTTTCTCCAACCTCCTTCTTTCCCCAGGGAGCTCCCCACACTTCTAACTTACGCCCAAATTATTGCCTAACTCCACTGAATCTGAATTTCTTGTGTTTTGATACTCTGCAGGATCAGCAGAGACAACTCTCCTGAATATGGGTGTGTGGGATAAAGGGAGCTGGGGAAGTGTCACAGGGACACAGAGGCGCTCTATCTCTGTCCCTAAGCTTCCCTCACCTCTCAGATAATAGTCTTCCAGGGCATATCCATCCCATTCTCCTCCTGCACCTGGCTCTTCCATACACTCACTCTCCGATACCTCTTCTTCTTTTAGAGCACATGTGGTCTCTTGCACCTCGGGCACTCTGCTTCTGCCCTATGCTTTTCCTTCTCTCAATTGAGTAGAGACACAGTGAGAGAAATAGTCATGAGTTGATCCTGTTTCTGGTGTGCTCAGCACAGCTGGCTTTCTGCTGGGGCTCTAACAGACAGTCCCCCCTGAGCTCCAGCAAGACACCATACCTGCAACAACATGAACTGCAAGGGGTCATCAGGTTTCTGGTACATCAGTTTTTCCGTGATCTCCTGAGATAGACAGAAAGAAAGAAGTATTGATCCTTGGGTATAGAAGGGTGGCTGTACTTTCTGCTCCAACACTAGCTGCATCTTAAAGAGCAAGCATCTCTTTCAGTCCCCAAAGATGATCAAGAGTCCTTTTCTACTGCTTTGCTTAAGTTTATGCTTAAGAAAGCACCAGACAAGGATGGATCTGGGGAAAGGATAATTTGATCCATGCTAACTTTAGGCCTAGCTTCTCAAGCCTCTGGAGGCAGAAGGGAAAGAGACATTTCACCTGAAATATCTGCAGAATACGATGTTTCTCCATGTACTGAATGGAGACTTCAAAGGGGTCTTCATATACCATTGGCTGCTCCAGTATTTCATGTGTAGCCTCTACTGGCTTTTCTACAGTTGCTGATGACCCAACCTCAGGAGTTTTACTGCCAGCCTGTATGGAGTCAGACACACACATCTTGACTTTGAAACCTGGCAGTTCACCTGCACGTGATCTGATCTCATGTGAGTTTTCCCCGGATGTGGGAAATTCAACAAGAGGTAGCTGGTGCTCAACCTCAGGTAAGCCGTTCAGTGATGGTGGGCATGCAACTGTAGGTGTCTGGTCCTCAGATAGTTCAGCAGCTGGTGGTATGGTGGATTCCTCCACTTCAGATTCTGAATGATCATTGGGCGCTTGCTAGAATATTTAAAAATTAAAGAACAAAGAATATTTTAAACAGGTAGCCCAGCAGACCAGATACATCACAATACTGCATCCTTCTGCACATATACTGCAGACCCTCTCAAAGCATGCATTAACAGGCTTTAATTTCTGTGCCCATTCCCACCCACATCTTTGGCCCAGGAGCTCCGTTTAAGCTCAGGCCCAAGCCTTCAGACCTGGTCTGAGTTATGTAGTAGGTGTATCTTGTGCCTGATCCTCACTTACTGACTGGTTTTCCAAGGGGGACTCTCAGGTGTATATTGTGTCATTTTGTCTCTGGATGGAAGACCCTGGGATGGATCTCAGACCTGATTCATTACCTTGCCTTGTCTGGGACTGCTGATGAATCCTCTTATCAGAGCCCTGCCTAAGTTCTGTGGGCTTGCACCCTCGTGGTTAAGGGCACTGCCCTGGCTTGTCTTCCTGCCTAGCACAGCCCTGATCTTGCTCCCCAATAGCAAGCAGCTGAAATCTGGGCAGGCTTCACCCATTTCCCCCTTGAGCAGCTGGCTGTGGACTATGCTGTATCCCTGCCCCACACTCCCATTCCTAGTCTTGCAACTGCATTCTGGTGGGGTCCTGCCCCGTTTCTCCCCCTTATTCCAAAATTGCCTAGGGCAGAGGAGGTGGAAGCCATGCAGGCTGCTCGCAGGTTTTGGGGTTCCCAGTTGCAACTATGTTGCCTGAAGCAAGGTTCCGGGGTGAGGTCGGAGGCCAAAGGGGGAGCACCCATCCCTGTAATTGGGGAGGGTGCTGTTGCGCCTGGGGTTAGGAGGGGGTGGGAGGAGGAAGGAGCAGCACGCTGCGGGGGACAGAGGGCCTGAGGGCGCAGAAGGCCGAGATGGGGCGCTCGGGGGCAGCACAGGTTGGGGCAGCCAGAGAAGGCACTCCCGGAACTGGGTGTACGCGGGGGAAGAGGTGCCCAGGCACGGGCTGGAGCTGAAGACCACCACCCTCCCTCACCAGCCCCCGAGTTACCATGGCAGGGCAGGGTTGCGCTTCGTCTCCCACCGGCGCCGGCCTTTTCTGCCACTCGTCGGTCGCCATAGGCGGGAGAGGAGATGAAAGACGCCGGGGAGGTTGCCAGGGAAACCGCCGCCCCGGGTCCGCGGGCGCCGAGGTCACGTGGGCAGCGAGGGCTGTGCCGCCATCATGGGTTGGGCCGGAAGTGCCGGGCGAAAGGAGACGGGGTGGTGCGGCGGCTGCCCCTGTTGCTGCCCTTGCCTCTGCTCCCGCCGCTGCTCCCTGCCCCGCCTCTGACCTTGCCCCTGTCCTTGCCTCTGCTCCTGCTCTTGCTGGTCGCCCTCTTGCCTTCGTTTTTTTGCACCCTCCCCCCCCCCGCCGCAGCAGCTAGAGAGGTTGTCCTGGTGCTTTTGGTCAGCAGGTAGCAAGTCCCTCTCTGTGGAGGCCTCCAGCTGCCGCTGGCCTGGTGGAAACAAGGGGTCCCTTGGCAGAGGGAAGGGCGTGGGGGTTGCCCATAGCCCAGCCTGCCACCTGTCTTTCATTTTGCAGGGAGCTGAGTCACTTCATTGTGAACCTGAGTCCTTCCAGTCTTACCATGCTCCTGTAAAGGATGCAAGAAAGCCCAGCATAGCCCTTTGCTCTTCTCGGCCTTGTTACCAAGTACATTGTAGTGAGGAGGCCTGGAGGAGAAGGGCAGAGACAAGCTGTACACTGAGGGGCAGATGGAAAAGGACATGTCAAATAGCTTGTACAGAGAAGCGGGGGAGCAAGAAGTAGGGTAGGAGACCCCTGACAGAAATATTTACATGTGCATTCATGTGAGAGAGACTTTCTCCTCAGTTTTACACAGATCTTGACAGTTTCTGTGCTGCATGATGAACTTCATCAGAAAAAGCAAATAAACAGATTGCAGTTTCCCCCAAAGAGGAGATGAAAGGAATAAAGATAAAAGCTCTGCTGGGTTACCACAGTAACCAGATTCTGAAATACTCTGGTTCACTCTCCAGTGTGACAAGAGCTAGGTTTGAAACATGAGTGGCTGAAACTGTCATGGGGATTGATGGGGGGTGAGAAGGAGGGAGGTACAGGACTTCAAAACCTGTGCTAAACTAACAGACGTCACTTTCATTCAGAGAAGTTCAGTTTGTATGAGTTTTTCAGGTTACACTGATGACCTTTTAAGGTACCAGCTTCCCCCTCTGCTCCGGTACTAGGTTTCTGACAGCGTTCATATCCTCAGCCATGCTGACCACTCAGATCGTCTTGCACTGCAGCACTGCTGTTCATACTCATGGGATGCCAGGTCGTCTGAGCTGGTCTTGCCTCTCCCACTTTCCTATGTGATTGCAATGGTCCTGACAGCATGGGACTGCTGGCTTTCTGAGTGTGAGCTTTTTTTGGTCTACGTTCACCGGGAAAGATTTTGAAAGATGTTGGGTAACAATTGTCAAATTGTTGAAGTGTCTTAGTCAGTTGGTCAGGTGGACTCTCAGAAAGAATTCAGGATCTGACTTCTTCAACCTCCAGTGATTATCCTGTCCTTACATGATGGGAAAGGGTACAGGGCATGGCCTGATGCTCAGGATTGTCAGTTTTTGATTTGTAGACCCTGACTTATTTCCTCCAGGAGCTGCGGACCAATGGAGAAGGCTTAAGTTTGGAGGCAAAATATTCATTGGTTTGTCTTGTACACCCCTTAGAAATACTTTCTTTGTTCTTCAGTGTTCTGTGCAGATGTTTAAACTCAGATTTGCAACCCTAATAGCTGTGAAGAAGTTTTTGCTTGATGCGGTTTTGCTGCCAGTGAGTCTGGAAATGAAGACAGCAATGTCCAGAAACAGCTGAGGTGTGAGTTAGGAGATCTTCGCTGCCCTGCAGCTTGGTATTTCTGCACAGCTGTAATGCTCACAGAGCTAGTTTGTTGAGGGTCTGAAAGGAAAGCTGTAAACTGTTATATCCCTGTCATACTCCAGGGGTGCAATGCTCTAGTAATAGCAGCTACAGTTGTAACTGAAGTAGGCATCGGCTCGAAGTTGTGTGCATGGGTACTTGTGTGCTGAGCCATCCCTCTGCTGTCTTCTCCACAGCATGTCTCCCTGCAGAGCTTCTCCCATGGGTTTCTCCTTTACTGGACAGGCCTAAGCAGCTCTCAGCTGCCTGCTGGCTTCAAATAGCGTCCTGCTGTGGGTGAATCTTGAGCCTCATGTCTTCTTTTCATCTGTGCCTCATTGGTAAACAGCAGATCTCTCCGTTTCCAACCTGACTGCCTACTGCAGGGATCAGGCTGCTGGGGCTGGAAAGCTAGGGTTTTGTACAAGGAAGCAAGATGAATGACTCCATTAAACAAACATCACTGCTCTGTTTATTCTTTCAAAAGAACAGATTACAAAAAGCAGAAGATGCATTTTAAATACATTAAAAATTCTGAGCAAAATAATGCCTTAAATATGATGCTCATGTAACATAAATCACATGGCTTTTTCTATCCAGGCACATGGAAAGTAAAAAACGTATTATTATATCATTATTTATATGGCACCATATGCTAAGTCTGGAACTTAAAGACTTTGAAATAAATAAGAAAACACCAGCTGCAGAGCAGCAATACGCTCCTTTATTGGGAGTCACTGTGTAACTCTGGCTATCATTCCTGCTGTTAAGTTAAAACTTAAATAAATTGTCAGAGAAATAAGATAGCCATTAGAGATTCAGTGTCTGTCTCCTGGGGACACTTTTTCTAACAGCTGTAACAAAGATCTGCTGCCGGTTTTGTCCTATCTATGTAGTAACTCATTGCATTCGTCCCTGCAGGATCACACAGTTGTTCAGTAGAGATGGTTGAGCTGTTCACTATAAATAACGTTGGTTAACAATGCGGCCCCTTTTGGGTTAATAAATTATGCTCAAACCACTCCTGAGTTTTTTTGATTGGTTTCTTGCAAGTCTGCAGTGAAGAGTTGGAACAAATCACTTTCCACAGTCTGTTTACTTTGAATCTTTTTTCTTGTTTTATTGAGCTGTAAATACATACATATAATAGCCAAATTCTGAAAATGCCCGTCTTAAGCTCCTGTCACCTCATCCGGTACTTGAAAATCATAATGAGATGCAGGAGATGAAACACATCAGAAAACTAAATGTCATTGCTTAAAGGGGCAGAGTCCCAGTCAGCACCAGGCTGGGGAATTACTCTCTCTCCTTTGTGCTGGAGCTGCAATCAGGGCTGGGGCTTTCTCCCAGACTGAGGCTGCTGGCTGGAGCAGTGAGCTCACCTGCTACACAATCCAGGAGGCTGCTGCAGCCCAGTCAATACCTGCGGCCGTGGCCTCTTGCTTCCCTGCACGCTTTGGCTCCAAGACTCTGTGACCTGTGGTTTTGCAGAGCTGCAGACAGTTGTAGTTAAAGCCTTCCTGAGGTCTGGGGAGCAAAGAGCAGCTTTGCATCATGGAGCAAGGATCAAAAATCACAGACTGTGAGGAAGAGCCTGGGGTCCTTAGAGAAGCATCTCTTCTCCTCCATGTGTTGACCTGTGACTTTGGGTGGGTTGTGTTGTTGCCCTGCATGTTGGTTCCGTAACTGTAGGGTGGGGTAATTGCCCTTCTCTTTGTCCAGTGGGTTTTTTTGAGAAAGTAACTGTGTTGCAGGCTGGCAGGGGAGCAGGTGTAAGCGCAACAGAATAACGTGGAGAAAATCAGCTCCTATGTGAGCTAGGGAGGGCTGGAATGTGATGGGAAGAGAGGCAGGCTGGGGCTGCTGGCTTGCACCCAGACTACTCTTACACCAGAAGCCTTTGATTTGGGCCCGCTTCTGACAGCGACGTTGAGCAGGAGACTGCACCACGGTGCCCGCTTTCGTGCAGGTGGCACTGAGAGTTTGTGTGCAGAGACCAAGGCAGAGCACGCTGGCAAATCCCGATCTCGCAGTGCAGCCGCTTGCCAGGGCTCTGCCCGCATTTCCCAGCAGAGAGCAGCAGAGCCTCGCAGCTGCTCGCAAGGGCTCCGATTGCATCTTCCCAGACAGTCTTGCAGGACTTGCCTCCGCAAAACACAGCAGTAAAACTTCACTGAGCTCGCAGGCGTACGTCCTGTATTGGTGTGGGCAAACAGAAAACGCGTGCTCGCAATCCCGAAGATTTGGTGCTTTCCTGAAAACTGAGGTGTTTGCAGAGAGGAGGGAGACCTTTCTTGAGGAGGTGCTCCCCAGGTTGTCTTTGTGCTCAGGGCCAAAAGGGAATGCCTTAAGTAGAGCTGTAGAAAGTAGAGAGATAGGTGTAGCAGGTTAAGCAGACCTCTTCCACAGGTGGCTGGCATGGACTAGGTAACACCTTGAAGTCCCTTCAGCCCCATCTTTGGTAATGCAGGAAAGGAACATGTTACTAGCTTTTGTGTTTGGAAATATTTGCTTTGGGACCCTCTTTAACCTACTTTAGATTTAACCCTTTCTATTAAAAAAAAAAGTTTCAACTCTTTCTTGTTCCCTCCTCACTTCATAATGTTGTTAGGAATTTTACTGGTTATGAAAATGAATGAAAAATATGAGATGCTCCTTCTTTGCCTAAGTGTCAAAACTAATTAATCTGTGTCTTATGTAGAGAATGTTTTCCAGGAAAATGGGACTTTGTTCCAATTTTGGAAACTTACCTGCTCTTCCTTGGGGATTTAAAGAAGCCATATTTGGGATTATGCTGGAAGGTCCTCTGTGATATTAACTGGGGCAATTTCCTTTATTGTCTTATTTCAATTCCTGAAGCTATCATGGTTTTATACTTTCTCTTGGGAAATAATTATAGACCTTCTGGGAGGCCAAACCCTTGCGAGGGAGAAGGCTTCAGTTTTGTCTCACTATCATGTGGCACCAGAGGGAAGGGATGCTCTGTTCTGATGGAAGTGTAGAGTGAACCTTCATCCCATCTGCTCCCCATTGGCCGTGAAATCCCTGAAGGGAAGGAGTGTCCAGGAACGATATTCACCTGATGGAGTGCTGCCTGTGGAGGATGCCAGTGATAAGGACAGCAGCTGGGCAGCGGGAAGGCAAAGGTTTGCCTCTTCACTCTGCCCTGCAAACACTGCCTTAAGGCTATGCTCCCCTCTGCTGTGCTGGAAGGCAAATGTATCACACAGTGACAGCTAGACCTCAGATGACCCTGTCAGTAGGTCCCTCCTGAAGGGGCTGTAATCCAGAATGGTTGTGATTGGCTTTCTGCATTCCTTTTAAATGGAGTGACCCCTGTGTCCTGGCTTCCCAACACTCCCTCGTTTGGCCCATATGCCAAGCTAATTTAAAATGTGGTGGAAACCACCTCAGCCCTGGGGTCGTTGAGCTGGTCTCCATGGCCTCCTGCCACTCACACTAGGTAGGATCTGTCCTTCTTTATTGATGCAAATGATGCTTTGTCTCTGAGTCTGTTGCTATACATGGAAAAGGTGCAATTAGCTGCTGCAAGGAGATGGGCCCGTCTGCCTTGCCTTGTTTAACAGAGGCTTTAATTAAAGACCCCCTGATGCTAGAAAGCCACATTAATTATTCATCTGAAAACATTTACATAGAGTCCCCCGTTTCCCTTCTTCAATAAATTATCAACTTCACGTCTCCATAATTCATTGAAATGACTAAAAATACATTGTCTCAGCCTCTATCACCTCCCTCCTCACTTTGGCTTTGTCTATTCCAGCTGTGATGATTTCAGTATCTTAATGTGAAGGTCTTCTATTGCTCTTAAGTAAAAAGAGGGGATGGAAGAAAAGGGGGGGAGAGAGGGAAAGATTTGTCCCTGGACGGGAGTCATGGAGATGGCAGTAATTTTTCTCTTTTTCTTTTCTGCACGACTGGCATGATCCTGAGGTTTGAAGAAGCTCATTGACTATTTCTAATGAGGAAAAATCCAGTGAGGAGAGGAGAAAAAGACATTTCCAGGGGCAAAAGAGGCCTTTGTTCAGGGAATTTCTATTCTCTGCTGCAGATACTCTGTGTAACCCAGAGCCCAGCAGTTATTCTCCCTGCCTCACTTCCATACCCCACCTGTAGACCAGACCAAGCAGTTTCTTATCTGCCAGGTAGAACGATGCTGCTTTGCTAATTGTACATTGTTCCAATATAGGTGTTTTAAAGAAGAAGAAAGCTACAGGCCTAGGCAGAGGGAGAAGTTCTGCAGCAATTCACAACAAAGATGTCAGTGCAGGCACAACTGAGAGGAAACTCACTGCAAATAGTTTTCTCCAACACATTTCACTTTGTGATAAAGTGAACTGTCACATGAGAGAGGAAAAAGCAGTCCTCTGAGGGCTTGTTTACATGGAGAGTTAAGACAAATTAGTGTGAGGTGTGAGTTAATGCACAGAAGTCGAAGTGCATTAAACCTCTGTGTGTGTGCCCTGATACAGAAGGAAAATGCCCTCATTTCACTGTGGTGACAATTAAACAAAAGCAAAGCAAGGTCACTTTATCCCCAAATGTCCATGCAGGGCTTAACATGCTTTAATTCATGTGCATTCATTTCACATCTTTGATTAATTTACCTTAACTTTCATGAATGTCCTAAGCTGCAGGGCTTGGACAAGTCCGTGCTCCACCTGACTCGGAATGAGTACTGTTCTCTGCAGAACAAGGAGCAGTCTGGTGCCTACAGAAATCAGACTCAATGTGCTTTCCTGGGAGCAGAAGGAGCCGGTGACTAGGAGGAGGTGAGCTTCTAAGATGGTGGGTGGAAGAGGGCAAGATAGACCCTGGAAAGTTTCTTGAGATGTGGTCAAAGAAGGCATTAGAGAATGAAGCAGGAAAAGAGAGCACTGACTCCAGAGGAGTTTGCCCACTGACTTTTAAAGACATGGGTTCAGTGTTTTCGGAAGGAAACAAAGAGATTTTTCTGTTAGGCCCTGATCACGTACAGGGTCTGGATCTAATAGGGATGAACTGCTTACAAAGCAAGTGACACTTCTCTGAAGCATTATGCTGTTGACTTCTGTGGTTCTTCTTCCTTCCTTTGCCCTTCCTTGTTGCTGTTTTTGATGGGCTGTCTTGGCTCAGCAGTGAATAGTATCATGACAAAACTCTAGTCCAGCCACAAGACTGTGCTTAAATCTTGGGCACTGCTCTCTTGGAGCTGAGAGACTAGAAACACTTCCCACATCCAATTCCTGGAAGGCAATGCACTGAGATGTTTTTAGATATGAAGAAGCTAGCTCTGGTTCAAGCTGTATCTTACAAATTGGTGCAGGCAGGAGGGGCATGGAAGGGAAGTACAGTCATACTTCACTCTTCACCAAATACATGTTCTGGAAAGGTGTGAACAATTCTACAGTCCTTACTGTAGAATTAATGTAATGGAGAGGGTTGTGTGTAGAGACATATGAAATACACATATGAAATTTAAATACATAGGAGCAGTATCTGTGGCATAGAGGACAGAGAGGGAGAAATAGGATTCCCAGCTGGATGAAATGCTGGCTTTTCAGAGGCTAACTTTTGGAAACTGGTGGAGTAGTACACTTTAATTTGTTAGCCCCAGAACAGCTCTTGAATTAGAAGCAGATTTTAGCTTGATGTCCTGTTAGCTCTGGGCATAACCTCTTCCCACTGACCTTTTTCTTGGAGACTGGAGGTACCATTTCGTAGGTTATGCTGGAAAAGAACACCAAGAGATGTCATTCTGCTAATCAGAATATCTCTAGAGGATGCTATATAGCACTGAACTCAAAGCTTTCTAGCATTCACATGGAGTCAGATATTTTGGATTAAATTTACTAAATATAAATATCATTCATTGCTTACCAATTAAATTATAGTTCAGACTATGTTATTGAGGGATCTGAATTAACATTCTTCGGGATGTAAGAGAAACACATTTTTGCAGGCATTAGGAAAAAGTTCCCATCCTTCTCTTCCATCTAAGGAAATTGGGTTAAAATTTTCTGCAGTGAAGTTTTTTAGTACTTTGTACTGTCTATGGAGAATGCTTAAAAATTATTTGGGCTGTGGCTTCCATCCAAATTTACATAAGAGTCAGTCTTTGGATACCTCACTCACAGTCTAGTGTTTACTGTTAAATTTGTATTGGCCTTAACCTGCTTTGAAGTAATAATCAGTGCTGTGTCTCCTGGGGGATAGGCCAGTGTGTAATTGACTTAAACAGAAGGAAGATCTAGTTAGACATTAAGAAGCCTTTACTAATGGTACCATAATAAAGCACAGGAATAAGTGGCTGAGGACATGCTGCCTGTAGAGAAGTTTGGATGAACACACTGAAATTATCTTGTCTTCTCCTGGAAGGAAAGCAGCGATCATTCTTTGCGGTTTCTTTCAACTTTGTTTTCTATGATTCTGCATATGCCCACAAAGTTTTCTTGCCAAAATTGGCATTAACAGCATTTTCATTGCCACTGCATTGCCATTGAAAATGCTACCCCAACAGTGCCCCGAAGGAAGAACAGGCTGAAATAATAGAATGCCAATGAGAGCATCCTTTCTTTCCAGGCTGGCAGGAGCAAGCCATCTTGTAAGGTGATGTACATCTCCCATAACCCATACTCCAACTTCCTTGGTTAAGGCAAATTGTCTTCCCAACTTGTCAAATGGGAGAAGTGTTACCACTGTAATTAGAAACATTAAAGCAATCAAAATGAGCATACAAACGTAATTAAGGCACTACTGGTTTATGTCCCCTGCAGGCATTCTTTTAGAATAAATGACTTTTTGATTTAATTTAAGCCTCTTCCAACACATCACTAAAACAAAGAGGGAAAAGGATTTCTATCCATATATACATCAGTACAACTACTTAGTCTTCAGTCTCATAACCTAGTTTACAATGGTAAAATTTCCCCACACTGGCAAAATCTAGAGGGTATTGCTGAGTAAAGAGTGTAGCTTTAAAAGAATAAGTTGGATCTGAACAATCAGAATCAGAGGAGCAAGAGAGATTTCGCTGGCTCTGCATCAAGTCGTTCATAAAAGAGGAATCAGCTCTGCTGTGGCAGTGTAAGACATGATGTTATGAAAGTCTGTTTTTTTCCTTATGAAGGAAAGGCACACAATACTTACCAAGGCTGGAAGAGTGTTTTCCAACCTGGGTGGGTGGAAAAAGGGGAGATGAAGATCAGGATATCTAGTGAGTATTGAGGAGCTACTGCAACTCTGTAAGACAGGAGTAGGGGTGCACTATGGAAGAGATTGAGCCTCACTCATAGAGCTCATTGGGTTAAGCACTGTAGATATTCAGCTCGGACTTTCTGGGGCTGAGGTGAGAAATATACAGAGCCAGCTAATGGTGGTGCAGATGGGAAGACATGGCTACTTTCTTTGAGAACTTGCCTTTCTAACAGGGTTAACAAGGTCCCCCGTTAGTACCGTAGGGTCACTGGCCCACTCATGGCTATTCTAGACTCATCTGTTTGCCCATGAGCCAGAAGACTGACAGCTCCATCGCTGGCATCTCTCACCACCAGTGCATGGACTTACTCACCTGCTGTGAACTGCAGGCTGAACTCATCACACATGTTCCTTCACTCAGATAACACAGCTAGCAACAGGTACTTCTGGGTACTACTGCTGCTTTCTGGTCCTAGTGCTGCCCTCACAGGTGAAAAATGCCATCCATCACAATCTGAATGTCCCCATGATGGACAGCTGAGAAGAGATGGGCAGCCTAAGTTAGGTATAAGGCACTGACTCTGAGTTTTCATTGTAGTCCTTCATGCTGAAAATGAATCACGGTAAGAGTCAATGGGAGTACCCTTCCTCCCCAAAAGTGACTCATCAAGAGGTTCGGGGATGCAAGGGTAATTTTTTTTGGCTCAGATTTGAGCATGCACATAAAGATGAGAACAGTGGAGATCACAGCTGCCTTTGCACTCTCTCTAGCTCTGACTGGGATGTGCAGCCTTAGAGTGAGTAGAGCGAGCAGCTTTATCCCAAAGCCTTGCCCTGCTAGTGAGTCTGCTGCTTCCCCTGGCTTCCTGCCTTTTAGGGCTGCTGCAGTTCCTGGCCAAGGCAGGAAGAACAAGAGAACCCTTATGCTGGAGGATATCCCGCAGCACCTCTGCAGAGGAACACAAGCACTGCTCCTCTACTTCACTTCTGTTTTCGTCCTCTGTCCCTGTTGAGTGTTGCCACAGCTGATGTGCCATCTGTACAGAACAGACTGATGTCTCTTTCCCTTGCCCCACACCCTCTGCAAGGGCCTGACGCCTGGCTGCGACAGACTTGCAAAAGGACAAGGTGAACGTCACAGGCAATACCAAGAAAATCCATCCGAAACCCTGCTCCATATGGGGAAGCACAGTTCCAGCTGTTCAGCCTTCAGAGTAAGCTGGCTCTGAAGCTGATGCTACCCTGGCTTTAATGCTAGGCAAGCACAGACCCATCTGAGCTGGTGAACCAGGGGAAAACACCGGGGGTAGCAGCGTCATGCTGGTACAAGGATCTTGTGATGCCATTGCTCCCCATGATTATGCTGTTAACAGCCAAGCAGGATGGAGTTTAATGAGCAAAGGTAGATGAGAAAAGGAAAACAACTGAGACAAATGATGTTTAAATGTGATGGCTCATTAAACAAAAGCTCTCTGCTATGTTTCTTTCCTTGGTAGCAACAAAAGGGACAATAGCCATAAGTAAGGGACAACCCACTGACAATAGAAAGGATTTATAGAAAGCAACAATTTAGGAGGAAGGGGTTTGCAATGTCTTTGCATGAAGCAGAGAGCTCTTTTCAGCCCAAATGCTAGGAGCTGCTCACTGTGTGAAGGACCAGTCCTATTTTCACAGAATCACAGAATCACAGAAAGTTAGGGGTCAGAAGGGACCTCGAAAGATCATCTAGTTCAACCCCCCTGCCAGAGCAGGATCACCTAGATTAGGTCACACAGGAACACATCCAGGTGGGTTTTGAATGTCTCCAGAGAAGGAGACTCCATAACCTCTCTGGGCAGCCTGTTCCAGTGCTCCGTCACTTGAACTCCTGCCATCTCCAGCAGAGGTTTTGGAATACAGAAGTCAGCACAGTGCAGGCCATGGTTCTCATACTAATGCATCCACAATACCATCTGGCCTGGCTTACCAATACTCGCATGTGGGGCTTTGCTCCTGATCAGATCCTGTAGGTTCTACTGAACTGTAGGCCTTAACAGACTGAGAAGTTATCATAATCAATCCCCCTCCAAAAGTCAGAAGCGGCTTCACCAGTGTCCTTTCTGCCAGCTGTGTAACCTTTTCCCCAAATATCTGAGTAGAAGAGGCTCTGCACTCCCCAAACTGAGCAACTATTGCAGTGTTTCATTGTCATTATCCACCTTGTTGGTATATTGTCCTGAGGACAGATTATTTCCTCCCTCTTTGCCGACGCCTTAGTATTGATTTTGTAATAGACGGCCTTTCAGCTTTCCAACAATATTCAAGAAAAGATCTCCATAATGCTCATCTGTCTTACAAGGCAAATGGCTACACTGCATTTATATAAATCATGGAACTGGGTGTGATCTTCTGCCTGAAAAAAAAAAAAGAGGCAATCTATCATATTCAAGTTTCTATTGTGTTATTTATGAGAATAGTAAAGACAATAGTCTTCAGAAATAAAATATCTTATCCCTGAGGAGCTTCCACCAGCGAGCTCTTGAGTGGAGAAGGTGGCCCTGCAATCCAGCAAGAGTGGAGGATGGGACCCTTTAGTTATTTGTCAGGAATGAGAAAGACTGAGTACATCATTACTTCCAATGTTAGGATATCCTGGATGGCAAGAGAATAGTATCTTTACTACTCTTTTCTTGTTTTCTGCATGAGAAACCTAGTCTTATCAGAAATTACATTGTCCAGGACTAGAAAATGTAGCCACTTGGATGTTGTAGAATGTATGCTGCTAGCTCTTCCCATAAGAAAAAAAATCTAAGGACCAGACAGAGATATCAGATTTAAACACCCTATTCATTGGCCTTTTTGAAGGTCAGGCACCAAGGAACTAACTCAAATTCTAGGATTCCTACTGAAATGGTGATGCACAACAGCAGTGATACAGATCCTTTTGTTGGCTGTATTCTGCACGTGACTACGCTGACATTGTAAACCACAGTAAAACAAATAACTTTGTTCTAACTACTACAACAGAAGGTCTTCTGTCTCCCAAACATCATTTGATCCAAGAGGGATTGAGCTGACTTAAAACCAGCTTTCATCAAACACCCTCTGTTCCAAGTGAGGAGCTTGCACTGCTGGAACTGCCTATTCACAAAGCTCATGGGAAGACAGCCAGCAAAATGCAACATCCATATGGAAAGTGCTTATTGGTTAAGGGATGGCAGCTCTGTGGATGGGAGAAACGTTGCTGAGAGAATTTATCTGCAGAGTGCAGTTTAAACATCCAGTTCTCACTTCTGTACCACTGTATCACTTGTTTAGTGGATGTCAAAATGTTGCAGTGTGGCAACATCTTATTTTGTACATGCAAATCAACGGTCTGATTGATTGCCCTCAGACTGATTTTGTTCAAAATTGCTGAAGCCCCATTACCTGGATGACATCAGTCAGAGAAACTGAAGCCTCACTGATTATGATGTTATAAAGCAATCTGAGTCTGCAAAAGAAGAACCTACGTGTTTGATATCAGGGCATGCTATGTTTGCAATTGCCACTTTGAAGGCAGATACTTGATGTTAGTCAGGGCAACCTACAGGAAAAACAGGACACAATGGTAAGGCAAGGCCAACAGGACATGCACTGACTGAAGCATGTTGCAGCTTGGACTCTGACAGTGAGTGAATTTCCCAAACTTCTTTCTGACAGCAGGATTTAGCTGCAGTTCCATTCCATAAATGTGAGTGAGTGGAAAGCTATGACATTGCAGTCAGCAGAGATCCAGTCAGTGCAGGCAGTGCGGTTTGGAGAACTGTGCTGTACTTGCTGAAATAAACACCATTGGTTGGCTGAATGGCTCTCCAGACTCTACAGCCAACGTCGACTCGTTTTTTATTGACTATAAGCAGACTTTTGGCCCCTAGTTCATATGTAGCTACCTAGAGTCCAGACACCTACATCTCACACAGGCTGTAGCTGCACACAGTTTAACTGACTCCTGAGCTGCAAACCTCACCTTGGTATGCACCTTGTCAAGTCAATAGCCATAACAAGTTCCTATAAAAAGTGGTTACCAAAGCATAATCTCCGATTCCCTGAGTATCAGTTTAGTATTTAAGACCAGTCCTTCCACTTCATTTCACATTGTGAGGATGTAGAAAGTGCCTGGATACCGAGTCCTGAGCTGGGATGTCTTCTGAATGGTGTGTTCACAAGACGCAGAAGTGAAGAAACTTTTCTCCCACCTTGCCTATCTTATAAATGACTTCTTTTGGTCCTGCTCTGATCGATTTCTTAATTCTTTCCAGGTTGCCTCTCTCCAGTTTCACATCTACCAATGACCACATTTTCTTCCTGTATCTACTGAAAGCAGTAACCACTGTATCTGTTCAAAAACACCTCCCCATGGGCAGATCCAGGGGGCTTCTGATGACAAACAACAATTTGATGCTTATTCATATTATGCTGACGTGTAAACCCACCGAGGATGACCAGATAAATGGGACCTGACTGTCTTCATAAATTTCCTCGAGTGCTTGGTGGGAGGCAGAACATGCTCTTGCCAACGACCTCTGAGACTGCAGTATAAAAATAACCTAAAGCCTTTAAAAAGCAACAAGAGGGGAAGGATGCATTTTATGTCAATTCAGTCAAAAACTCCTCAGAATTAGTTGCCTGAAGTGTTTGGGAAAGCTGACAGAGTATAATAGCAGAGAGACTATTTTCTTGCATCTCAGCAAAGACAGCATTAATCGTCTGGGCTTAATATAGCCTTCCACATGCCAACTGGGTGCAAAATTATGGCTGGTATTAGAAAACCACTTAGCATGTGGACAGGCTTAAAGTGCAATAAGCTGTGGGGTGTGCATGCAGATGGAGTATGCCTAAGGACATACAGTGACCTTGAGAATTGTTTGCTATGTCTCTGGAGACATAGTGCCTGTTCATTATGGACCCTGACGGAGCTCTTCATCAGTTGTGGAGCAAAGAAGGACTTGGATTTGGAGTCAGGCCTGAATTTTGTGACCCAGGTATGTCTAGAGATGTATGAGCAGAAGAACTTTACTGGAATTGGTTGTACAGACCATTATAATATCTCTGTGCGTAACAAATAGACCGATATATATCAGGATAGTGCCAGGGGAAGAATCTACTGCTCTGGGTGTCTGCAAGAACATCATGTATAGAAAAACACACAGACCTGCAAGCATTCTCCATTCTCTTCTATACCCAGCCTGGCTTGATTGGTGTACCTTCTGCCAAATAGTTACATTTATTTTGATAGAAAGGGAGCAGAAATATGGCTGGATATCTAATCTAAGACTTTGTCTTAGCTCTTGAAGAATGCAGAGTATGACAAATAAGGTCAACCCTTTAACATCCTGTATTGTAGCATCTGTACTACACAGCTTAAGAGACAGTTGTTGTGGTATTACTACCTAGTAAAGTGGGCTCAATTGCTCCGTGCTTATCTAACACACTTGTTTCTGTACATGAATTGTGTCTCAATTCTGTTTTTCTCCTAGTAGATTTTTTCAAAAGTTCTTAATAAACTGTTTTGACTAATAAGTTACAGGTTTTGCAATGAATTCTTTGCTGTTCTGTCTGTAGTTGACCTCTTTTGTTATGCAGCGATCTTTGTGATTTCTGATGAGAGGATTAAATTGAAGAACATGATAATAAATATACTGTTAGTGAAGCCTTTTGGACAAATATAAATCTTTGCTAAAATTAGAAGACATTCAGCCTAGCATTTCCATGGTTATCCAGAGACTGACATGCAATGACATCAGGTAGAGTGAGTCAAGTAGAAGGCTAATACATGGATCAGATTTCTGATAAGCAACCAACACTAGTATTTAGATAATGATGTCTGTACAGGATGTTATGACATGTCTATCCTACATGTAGTGCCAGTTACCAAGACAGCTTCTTTTTATTACTAAAATATACCTTTCCTGCCTTAAAACATTATGACAATTATAGGAATTTCTCTTATTACTGAGCCACCTGCTGCCTTGGTAAAAGTGACAGGACTCAACTTATGTGAATTAATGCTGAACTGGAAGCACAAAAGGGTCTACCTATGGCTCCTCATCTGACTGCTGGAAGGATGAAAGGTTTGGCAGCAGAGCTGGAATTGAGAGAAACGACTGGAAAGATGGAGAAGTGAGAACATCCCAGGCATTTCTAACAGTCATCTTCTTGTGTTAGTGACCTAACCGAGTGTCATCGAGATCCGCTAAGCTGAGGGCCTGATCTACATCTCAGCTAGGAAAGGGGCCCCAGGGAAATGACTGGATACTGTGCCACCTCTTGACTATCTCAGCTATCAGGAAGCATGAACATCCCTTACTGCTGCACACGCCCTTGTGCAAACCCCTCTTCTGACCACAGTCAGGAAGGGAGAGTTGACTTCATGAAAAGCAGCTGCTATGCACTTAACACCTTATGTTGTCGTCACTGACTGTACTGGTCATTAGTTATATTGAGGATCCACTTTCCTTCAGAGCCTGAGATTGGGAAGCATAGCTGTGCTTCTTAGTGCTAGGCCACCATTTGGGCTATGCATGGAGGGTCAACCCTATCTCCAGAGCACAGATATGTATCCATCTCTGACCCTCTCACTGAGAATCTTCCAACAAACTTTATACCATGTTCAGATTTGGGGAGAAATTGCCTTCCTTTCTTGCTAGACCTCTAAAGCATGCATTGCAAAAACTACCAGAGCCTGTCTAAAGGGCTGAATAGCCCTTTAGTGCAAGGAGCTCACTTTCAGGCTGGAGTGCGATAGTCATGCTGGTGTTCATTTGAACCCTGCCAGTTCAAGGCTGCTCACTGTTCTCCTTCTGCTGGAAGGTGCCTCACCATTCCTACTTCCTTCTCCCTTTTCCTCTCCTCATGCCAGGAAAGGCTCCTTGGCTTTTAAGTGGGAACACATCACAGCAGATGTGTATTCTCCTTTGAGACTTGCCCACTGTTTGGCTTAATTAATCCTGACACGTTGCAGTTGCTGTTACGGAAGAAATGTCAAGAGGAATTAGACCAGCTGGTAGCATGAAAACCAGGGAAGCCAGGACTGTGTGGTACCTCACTTTCCTGAAGAAGTTTGATTTGCTTTCCTGATGAGAGACTGGATGGCTGTGAGCAGAAGAGGGTGACCTGTGTCACCCACTAATGGCACAGTCCCCTTTCACTGAGGTCCATCGAGGGGACAGCAAGGAACCATTCTCCAAACATGTCCAGCAGGAGGTCTAGCTAGCAGCAACTGGCATGGCTGGGCTTTCGTGAGAGCTAGGACAGCTCTGGGATTTGGCTTGGCTTAAAGTCCCCGCTCCCTGAAGCGTAAGGCTGCAAGGAGCTCTGGGGCTTAGTTGAGCTCCTTGAGGAGGAAAGAAGCACTGCTGAGTTGCTTCTTTATCTTCTTTTATTCTGTGAGCACCTTCAGCCGCTGTTTCTCATCACTTCCTTCACCTTTATATCTATTGACTTGAAAGATTTCATACACCAATCAATTTTGTTGGATTTATCAGCAACTTTCATGCTTTTTTTTTTCTTAAAGAAAACACCTCCATATTTTGATATTCTATTAGACTATCACATCTGAGCTCTTTTCTTTCTGCAGTGATCTGATTAAATAAAATGAGAAACTATTGTAATAATACACAGTGCAGCTGCACAATGCAGATGCATTGAAAGTACAAATTTCCTCCTATATGAACATCTCCTCCGCTGTACTCTCCTGTGGGACATCTAGCTTGTAAGTCTGCAGATGCCACAAGCCTGGAATAGAATTGCATTTACGGAGAGCTGGCTTTGACACTTAAATATTATGCAAAGTTCAGGAGGGTGTTTTGTGCTGTTTGTCTTGGGGATGCAAGCAAGTAAAATTTTGCTGCTGCTTGATGCATTGGCAAAAAAAAAATCTTTGTTCTACCACAGACAGGCTCATTCTTGCCAAAGGGATGCTATTCATATTTAAGTATTAAGAACAAGATCTTGCCATGACATGGTATCTGTGGCTTGCCGAGCTCACAAGTAAATTTGGCTTCTAGTGGTGTAGAAGAAATATATTTCTCCTGTTTTGAACACACAGACTACACGTCCTGTTGCAGGCACTGGAAGTCTCACTCCTGATGTCTGTGCTGAGTTCAGTGCAGGAGTACTTCTCTGGGACTCCTCAAGAGCACAACCATGAGATGCGTTACACAAAGAAGCAGAGAAGAGACCGGGGGCTCCGAGAGGAGCATGGAGAGGAGGAAGAAGGATGGTTTTGTGGGGCTGTGCCACTCCATAGGGTACAAAGGCCTGTCTGCAGCAGAGGTGCTGGCTTTGGTCATCACGATGGCATTAGCTGCTCAGCGCTGTCAGGCCTGTTTGCACTGCACCAGCGAGCTCCAGACCCTGGAGCTGCTCAAGGATCAGTTTAGGCATAGGGTTACGCAGGGCAGGAGATTATAGGAGACAGCAAGCCAGTCACGGTCTCTTGCCCACTATGCTTATGTGCGCAGAAGAAAGCTGGGCTATTGATGGCCAGTGACAGCCCCTCTAAACCGCAGCGATCAGAGCATCCTGGTTTCTATGTGTCTGCCATGGCTCAGCTCATTCCTGTGAGCAGTTCCATGGTCTTACACGTTGTGTCCCTCATCCCCATCACACTCCCTGTTCCTCAAAAGATCACAGCATTGCTTATTTTCCTTCTGTTGTGGTCAGGGCAAAGAGAGGTGTTTCTGTTGTGCTGTAGAAGATCTTGTTTGTGGGGATAAGCCCTTCTCACTCACTTTGGGCTTGATCTGAACCTTACTGTACACATCCAAGATGTAAGAGGGCAAAGGGAATGGGATATGTGGGCTCTGAGTAACATTACTCAGATACCCGTCCCTGATCCCACATCCATCCATTTGCCCCTTCACTCTTCTCTCTTTGAGAGGTGCTGCTCTGCTAGGTTGAATATCATGAGGCTGCACAAAGCACTTGCTGTCTGTGGTCACAGCAGTTCTGCCTGTCCTCTGGGTGATGAGTTTTCAATGAATTTATAGGAGACGTGAACCTGGTAGGCATCACAGCTCCCTAGATCCTCATGTTCATTTCCTCACTGGAAGACCTGCAGGAGCTGTGAGCATGGGGAGCAGCCTTGTAGCCCTTTGTGAAGAAGGGGGTGTGTTTATGTGGTGTTGATCACTCTGTGTGAGGTGGGAATGCACCTCTGCCTGTGTCTCTTTGTACACATCAAGCCATTGTCTGAGCCAGGGTTGCCTTCTGCTGCTCTGCCTGGGAGAATTGCACACTTCAGGGCTGCCACACAGCATGGCAACTTTGCTATTTTTTTGACACATCACGTGTATTTCGCTAACCAAAACTACCCATGACTTAGAGGCTGTGCTAAACTAGAGCTGCCAGCTCAAGGTATTTTATCACAAGTGAGCATAGACCCTCTTTGTGCTTTTCTACTGGGCTCTGTCTTATGTATCAGAATATTTTCCATCTGAGCAGGTGAGACGCAGAAATTCTGGGAGCCCAGGAACCTTTTTGCGCTCTCAGAGCTGTCTCAGGGCTTCTCAATCATGTCAGCAAGATTGACTGTTTTGAGGCTGAATGACTGAGGCTAGGCCAGGACTTTTTGGAGGAGCTGCCATTGGTGGCTATTGGAAGCATTCCTCTTCTCCTGTCCTACATATCTACAAACCAACGTCCTACAAGTCCTTTGCCTGCTTGAGCACAGCAGCAGCCAGCCTGGCTCCATGATTTGGCTTAGGTGAAGCAGACAGTGAGGTCATTGTCCCGTACTTTGCACCCCTTGGTCTAGCCTACTTGGTTCAAGAGCCAGGTGCTGCACTGGCTGGAAACCCTCCTCTTTACCTTCACTGCTGTCGAGTTGGGCACAGCAGGCCGCTGCCACAAGTGGTGTGGGCTGCATTGACATTCAAACCAGTTTCGGCCAGGGGGTTGATGCCAGTTGCCTTTACCCCAAGCTTCCACAGATGAGTGGAGGTAGCTGTAGTGATAGTGAAGATGGCCATGCCAGCTCACTGGCAATGCTGCCCTATTGAAAGTTACCAGCCCTGTGCAGTCTGCCAGCAAAGTTGCACAAGTTTCATTCCCTCATCCAAGTTGTGCAATATCCTCAGGCTTAGCTCATGTCAGCCATTTTGATGGCTTTAACTAATCTGTTCCTATGAGCTGGTCTCCCAGCAGTGCTCTGTAGGCCCTCCATCCTCATAGGGGCAGTGAGAGCAAGCTGAGGTACATCTCTTCCATTGGCAGGACTGAACCTGAGATAAGGCACCTCTCCATTGCCTGAGGCGCTTCTCACTCATGACCTTGCACTGGGCTAGTTAAAGCATCGCAATCTCCTCCGTGCGCTCTCATGTCAGTGTAAAAGTGGCTTACATGTCCTTTTTAATTCATAATTTCCCTACAGACTTAACTTGGATCATCATAAGCTTTTTCCAATCCTATAGCGTGTAAGCACAAGTGAGAGGCCTTCAACTAAATGTATGTAACACCAGCACGATTTTATGGGTGGGCAAGCTCTGACCAATGTGACTGAAGGCATGAAAATATTCACAGCAATTAAAGTCAAAATAAATACAGTGTGGATGGCCTAATAGATTCAAACAGTGAATGCCGTAACGGGAACTGCTGTTAATGTCCATGAGCAAAAAAAGGCAAAGTATATGCGAAGAAAAAAAAAAGTATATTCATTCTGCATTATTCACCCAATCACAGCTTCTCATCAGGGAGACCGAGCTGTTAATGCCTGGAATAGGGAAGGCAAAGGAAAAAGTGCAACAGAAGTAACAATAGAAACCAAGCATTTTTTTTTTCACATTTCACCTATTGGGGCTAAACTATTAAACGTGTTTGCTCCGAGTGGTAGGATGTGGTCATCGTGGTGGAATCCTCAGGCAGAAACAACAATAGACTGAAGTACACCTGAGGC
Organism: Baryphthengus martii; assembly: GCA_013396935.1. Taxonomy (NCBI): domain Eukaryota; kingdom Metazoa; phylum Chordata; class Aves; order Coraciiformes; family Momotidae; genus Baryphthengus; species Baryphthengus martii. The sequence goes on from VWZK01004986.1 coordinate 257,255, forward strand.
TTTCTGCATTGGCTCTGAAAGGTGCTCCAAGGCTGTTTTTTCACTGAATCTTCTGAAAGGAAGGAGAGAGCCCATCCTCCCTCACTGTGGGACTGCAAAGTAGTAGGAATGGAAGGATTAGCACCTGGCTGGGTGAGGAGGGAAGACCTACTGATGGTTCTCCTGTCCTTATACTCATGCTCTTGAATAAACCACTGAAGTAAGCTATCATTAGTGTCTCAACAAATTACGATAAGGTTTGGGGTCCAGCTCTTCTGGGCACTTTAGTAAACCTGGACCTTATTAGACATATTCCAGAAAGTCAGCAGTCTTTGCACATTTGCTTCAACGTTATTAATTTACAAGAGTTACTCAATTAGGAGAGTCTGGTAACTTGTAAAACTTTACTTATTTACACTGTTTCTTGGAGAGGGATTTTCTCAAAGTGTGATGATGATAAGCTTAGGCATTACAAATTCTCTTGCTGCTTTTGTCAATAGGCAGCCTGAGAGCATTAATCAGAGAGATGCATGCTTCCCAGCGGTGGCTTTGCTCCAGTTCCCCGCTGGTAAGCATGACCCTGCAAGGCACTGGCTTCCCCCCAAGTTTAGAGGAGTGCTGTACACGGGCATTAGCTTTTCCCAGGGCTGGAAACCCCATCTGAAAGGCAGCAGTAAATCACATTGTTTCTCATGACCCCCTTTTTAGGCAGCAGGCAAGACAAGGCTGTCTTTGCCTCAGAAGCAAAGCACTCTCCCTAAAGCATTCATTTCAGCTCAAGGCAATTTTCTTGCACCATACATGTCTCTACTGCATGAAGCTTCAGTAAGGCAAGATGCAGGGTACACTTGAGCTTCAAAGTATGCTCTGAACCACTTTCTAGACAAGTGAAAAATTGCAGTTCAAATTACCCCTACAGAGAAGGGAAAAGGAGCATAGGGTGAGGAAGACTAGAGTCTCGTGACCTCCAAGCCCTCAAGACTGCCTTGATGAGCTTGAGGGTTATCCCAAATGCTCCTTGTTTGTCTATGAGCCTCCAAGTTATTTCAGTACAAGCCAGTTATGCAGCTCTGTGTTATTCACATGGCAAATGTGGTAGGTAAATGCTTCTGAACTCTGTGTTACTTACATGGCAAATGTGGTAGGTAAATGCTGCTGATCTGCTGCTCCTGGGAGGTGCTGATATGCATTAACGGTATGAGGAACTTGGCGTGATTTCTGCTCTGCCTGAGCCTGGGGTGTTCTTCATCCCTGTGTCGCTGCTGCAAGTGAGATTTAGCAAAGAGGAGTTTCTCATTGCTGCTACTGACTGAGGTTTTGCTCTGGGCACTTGGTGAATCTTCATCTCCTTGGTGTGCAGACACTGTTGGTGCATGAATCCTGAAGTTTGAACCCACCTGGCAGACTGGGACAAGTCCCTCCTCCATGATGGATTCACTGAGATGGTGCTGGGGAAGGTGAATCTATCCTCTAGGTAGTTTGGGCAAGAAAGCCACTATCTTGGGCAGTGAGAAATAAGGGTAGCATCCAGCTACCCAAGCAAGCAGATATTAGACACATGTAGGGTTTGACATGGGTTGTGTAGAAGTGAATTACTGCTCCTTTTGACCCTTTGTTCAGTCTCGCTATGCAGACTTCTTTATGTGTTATTCAGGGCATTATTCTGTGTATTGACATTTGCCTCCTTTGAAAGCTGCAGGGAGAGGAATAACACACTGCCTTCTTATGTAGAAAGTGCCAATAACAAAATCAGATGCAGCGGGTTCTCCTTTCACGAAGAGCTTCATGCTTTCATGAACATGTCATGAGCGTGTTGGTAGCCTTTACTGCCTTGAAGGAGTTTGCCTCTTGAAGTAAATTGATTTCCCCTCAGAGTCAACATGAAAGCAAAGTTTTCCGGCCCTGACTGTTCTACAGCCGCCTGTGCAAGTTCTAATATATGTGTTAATGTGCATGCAAGGATGTTGCTAGGAAACTTGTGAGAGCTAAATGAGGAAATGCTCTTAATAGAAGCAAGCGACAGGGCCTCAAAAGTCTTTCTTTGCAGTCTTGTTGATGGTCATTATTAAATAAATAGGGCCAACTGTGAAGTTGGGTTAGGTCATTACCTGCTGTTGGACCTGCATAAATATCAGCAAAAGAAGGTTTGGCTCTTGTGGTGATTTTGATGTTGTTCCATTGCAAGTAAGTGTCACTACACCATCTGCATCTAGAAAAGGTAGGTAAGTAAGTGCTTTCTCTCTGGATTAACTGTTGGGGAGTCTGCTCTGCCTTATTTCACTCTACCTATTTGGCACTCACTGGTGACTAATCTGAAAGAGCCTGTTGCAGACCTGTCTGAGCCTCAAGTTGGAGCAGTGCTTTCATGGTGACTTTGAAAATGTTTTATGGCGTCTATAACACTGAGGAAGGTGGCCTGTGTCTGTCTCTGGTAGGCCTCTTAATTCAGCTCAAAGGTGATCTCCCCTCTTTGTGATGTAAAGGGCTTATAGAGCCCAAGGGATGTAAAGTTAGCAGGGACTGCTAATACATTATATTTAGAAGAGGCAAAAAAACTTTTGGCACAGGTTGCCTCTGGGTACATTTAATACATGATCTTCCCAAGTTAGTACCTCTTGCCTTCTCCTCCTAAAGGCAAATTATTTTGGTAATAACTCTTAACTCTTTCTGCCATTACTGACCCCAAGAAGCAAGCCCTTTATGCAAAGGGTTAGGGAGTGCTGAGCTTGCTCTCTTTTGGAGAAACATCAAATTGTGTATGTTATGCACTTTCCAACCAATATAAAAGTTAGGGCTGATAGTCCTGGCTTGCTCCCAGCTGAAGCCATGACATTCTGCTACTTTAGCTTCTTTTCTAACTTCTTCAGTATGTAATACTTCCCTTCATGTCATCACTTGTTGCATTTCTTTTTTTTCCTTAAGCTAATTATAAAAAGAAGACACAACCCCTCCCCCCCAAATTTAACTAAACTCTAGCACAGAGATTTTCTTTGGGTATAACCATTTGTTTTCTAAGCTAAGAGTAACCTGCTGGTGCCTGCTGTCAGGTGGGAGAGAAGTTCTTTGCTGTGGTATGATGTGTGGATGGCAGCAAGTTGCATGCCAGTTAAACTTTTTGAAATGAGTTGGGGGTGGCTTTGTTCCTCATGTGTCTTAAAATACAACTCATTTATGTGACTCATCTTGGAGGGGTCCTGAAAACTTTTTAGGCCATTGCATGCCAGCTGCTATTGAAAAAAATAAAATTAAAAAATCCAACCCACTGGGATGATTTAGTAAGCTTAAAATGTTTACTGGAACAATTCTCTCTTCCTTGGCTCCCTAGTGTTCAGCTGTAGAGATTTTTTTTTTTAAAATCTTGAAGAATTTGCATGCCTAAAAGGCTGTCTGATTTTCTCCATCTCGTATATGATCTAATAAAAATTAATTCCTCTCCTTACAAAGTTCACCTCAGCTACAGCCTAAAGCCTTCACAACTACAACAATACTACCACTGTGAACAAAGTTGCCTTCATGTCAAAGAATCCAACTGCGCAGAACTCAAAGGGAATTAGCTGTGCAACCATTTAAAACTGACTCAAATGCATTTCTACACACAAAAAGAAAGTCATAGCATTAAAATCTCAAGTCTTTGCAGGACATGTGTCCCCTTTGTGCAGCTGGGAATTGTCCTTCCCTAGTAGCATGAAGCTCCCATTTCTATCCCTTCACGACCATCAGGCATTAAAGATGAGCGGCTTTTTGTTGTGCAGGGTTTTTATGCCTAGAACAGCATCACTTGCCCAAGGCTGTATCTGAATCTTCTGTGTCCTGAGTGGAGATAGTTTGGGGAAAAATGTCTTTGAAACTGATGAGTTATTTGTAACAGTAGAATACATCTCAGTGAAGATGGATTAATGGGTAGAGTACAGCTGAGCTGGTGAAAGGTACATGATTAATTCAGTTTTGACAGGACTATATAATTTATAGACTGGATCACACCTCCAATTAGGCGTATCACGTTCTTTGTTTTTACATCTGTAGAGTCTAGGAATACCATACCTGAATGTCAGCTGTAGTGTGCTTGGTGCTGCACATACAGAAATAAAGATGTCGTGTGCAAAAGAGAAAGAAAGAGAAAGAAAGTGCACCTGAAAAATGTTGAGACTATTTTGGAAGGCAGTTCTGCTCACTAGTGAAATATTAGACTATGGAAGTTTTCAAGCTTAATGAATTCCTGACTACTCCTGTAAATGTCCCAATTTCTGTCACAGAATCACAGAATCTCTTTAGTTGGAAGAGTCCTTCAAGATCATCCAGTCCAACCCTTGACCCAACACTGCAAAGTCTCCACTAAATCATGTCCCTAAGCACCAGGTCCACATGCCATTTAAATACCTCCAGGGACAGTGACTCCACCACTGCCCTGGGCAGACTATTCCAATGTTTAATAACCCTTTCAGTGAAGAAATGTTTCCTAATGTCCAGTCTAAACCTCCCCTGGTGCAGCTTGCATCCATTTCCTCTAGTCCTGTCACACGCCACCAGGGAGAAGAGGCTGTCCTCCTCCTCGCTCCAACCCCTTTTCAGGTAGTTGTAGAGAGCGATAAGGTCTCCTCTCAGCCTCCTCTTCTCCAGACTGAACAACTCCAGCTCTCTCAACTGCTTGTCATAGCACTTTTTCTCTAGGCCCTTCACAAGCCTCGCTGCCCTTCTCTGGACCCACTCCAGCACTTCTATGTCCTTCTTATAGTGAGGGGTCCAGAACTGAACGCAATACTCAAGGTGTGGCCTCACCAGTGCCAAGTACAGGGGGATGATCAACTCCCTATTCCTGCTGGCCACAGTGTTTCTGATAAAAGTTACGATGCCATTAACCTTTTTGGCCATTGTCTTTGCAGCCTCATGGAGGCCGAGTTTGATTCCAAGGAGAAATAAGCTGGGGAAGGCTATTTAAGGGGGCAGGAGAAGTAAAGATGGACATCTGGTGATGATGTAGATGAGGGCGGAGGGTCACAAGAGGGTGGAATTTTGCTCATGAGGGATGTGTTAGTTCCTGCCTTCTTTTAGGCTGAAACTGTAACACAGGACTATAGAAAAGAAGGGGAATTTGTCTGTAAAGGAAGTGGTCTATCCTAGGCAGCAACAGATAACTGAGCCTTGTTATAAGAGTGACCAAAGTGATGAGGTAATTTAGCTAGGCTGAAGCTTCTGGTTCCTGTAAAGGCATTAGCTGCCCTTGCTGTAGGCCCATCTCTCAACACCAAGCAGCCTAGAGAAAGCACTGTGGGGATGACCTCCTGCCAAATGATTGAGAAGTGAATGACCATCAAAACTCCACATTGCTGTAACTGCACTTGAAGACCTTGCTGTTATACCTCTACCTGTACAACTTGAGAGGCTGTTGTAGGAGCTCTGCTGTGCATCTCTGCATCACACCTTGGGGCTACTGTTCACTGCACAGCTTGTGCTCCCCTTGTTAGTGATTTAGGAAGTATCGCTGCATAAATCAGTATGCAGGGAAATAACTTGCTATGTCTGCTAGGTGTCTGTTTTCCTCTAGTCTTCCCCAGTATTTCAGACTGGATCAGTAATGAGCAGAACTATATTTGTGTGGAAGTGGGATGCCAACTCCTTAAGGATTAATTTATTGGGCTGCAGGCCAAGGCATATTCTGGCCCTTGATTGCATGTTACTCGCTGCATTTACTTAAATCCAATGGGGAAAGCTTTACATTTTCCATCCAAAAACATGAATGCATCATTGCACAGTCCTCTGATTTTCTAACTGGCAACGTGTAAGTAACGAGGAATGGGGCTAAGGGGGGAAGAATCAACAGTGTTTGTCTGAGGAGTGTCAGGATTTGCTCTAAGGCTCAGGACTCCTTCTGGTACAGGTAAGATAGGGGCTGTGCTCCTGTCTTTTGAAACATCAAGATGCATTTTATGAGATGCTTCTGAAAAATCGGGTTTGTAGCTGCTTGCCTTTGACTTCCTAGTGAAAGCCAGCTCCTTTGTTTTCGTTTGGGAGAAAGATTCATCCTTGGAGATGACACCTCCTGGAAACCATTATAGAACATAGTATCCCTGGTAACTGGAGCTGGTATTTCTGTACTCAGAAGAAATCTGAGCCATCTTAAACTTGGAGTTGAATGAGTGTGGGAGGATAACTACAGGAAAAGGTGTCCTGAACTACTCAGGGTAGCATCAGTCCATACAAGATGTCCAAACATAACCTTTCACACAAGTGTAAACTCTGTCCCAAATTCAGTAGTATCTGCAACATCTTTCAAACAGTGGCATGTCCAGGGAAGTCACTTGGATCTTTCCTGTCCTATATACATTTTAAATTGTTGAACTGTGTTAGTGCAGATATCACTCTGAGAAAGCTTGAGTTGGTTAGCATGCCTTTTTGTCAGTATGAGCTTGCTGTTCTCTACTGATTAAATCAGACTGAGATCAAATACGGTTATGGTGATGCAGAGCCTTTGATTCACTTCCACATGTGAAAATAAGGAGAAGATGAGGAACATGGGCTTCTTCAATGTGGAGAAGAGGAGGGTCAGGGGAGCAAACACCTGTTTTCCAATGCATATGTCAAAGTCATCAAGAAGAAGGAGGCAGGCCCTTTTTGCTGAGGATAGTGAATGACTGGAATAGGAAGCTCAGAGAAGTTGTGGCGTCTGTGTCCTTCGAGGTTTTGAAAAACTGATTAGTCAAAGCCTTGAGCAACCTAATCTGAATTGAATGTTGACTCTGCTGAAATTGTTAATTTGCCATTTTTTGTGTGTTTTTAAAGTAAGAACATTTTTTTAAATTACACTTTTTTGCTCAACCTAGTTGACTCATAGGCGATACTTTGAACTAAAAGCTTTATAAAAAAAACACCTTTCAAAACTTTTCTGTATTTGAGAAGCTCAAACTGGAATCTCTTGACAAAAAGATGCAGTGTAAAGAAAAACACTTTTGGTAAAAATTCAGTTAAAAGAATTTGGATTTTTTAGATGTGTCTAGACAGTGAATAACACTGGGGGGGGGTAACAAGGCCTTCTCAGAAGTATTTCAAACTTACATGCCGGTTGCACCCAAGGGCCCACTGGTGGTGAAGCCCCCCATAGATTGGTTCAACACATGCTTTTGAAGAGCATGCAGATGAAGAAAAAACCTGTATTTATTATTAAGGGCTTATTTTAGCTAAATTGAGTTGAATCTGTGCTACCAAACTAAAAACTTCAATTGGTTTCCTAAAAGTCTGATCCTCAGTGGTTCTTCAGCTAGGTTTGAAGAACTATTGTGTTCCCCCCAGCAGAATATGCTCACTAGTTGACCTACATTCGACTGCTACTATCTCGTATCTTTATGGGAGACCCCTGTTTTCAAAAGGACAGCCTCAGTGGAGGTCACACAGTCTCTGCTCCTCATACTGATACCCTGTAGAGAAATGCAGGTATAGTGTGATAACAGAGGCTTTGAAAGAGGGGACACAGGATGCAGTATGGAGGAGAACAGACATAGGGTAATGAGAAAAGTAGTGCATGATTTAGACCTCAGCTCTATTAACAGCTCACCAGTGATCAGTTAAAGAAATGCAGACATGAAAACCTGTATTAAAGAAAAAAAAAAGAACAAAATCCAATAGATATGAAAGTTCTCTGTGTGTGGTAAATCTGGATGCAGTATGGACTTACAGACCAAGGAAGAAGGAGTGAGATGTAGAATGTTGCTGTAAAATGTATAAACCCAGCTCCATATGGACCTTAGATGGAGGAGGAAGAATACATCAGCATTGTGCTACTCCCTGAAAAGAGAAAGTTGGGATGTTTGCCAGGAAGTGGGGGAAACAGTTTTGACTGTATTATTACTCAGACCTTTTCCAGATAATAGTACTTATTTATTTTTTTCCTAGATCTAGACAATTAGACTGCTAAGATTTCAGTTATACTGACAGTAAATTCTTGAGTTTGCATATAAGATCTGTTTCTGTATTGTATTTAGCAAGAATTTGAATGTAACAGCAGCACTCAGCAAGTGAGTGATAGCCACGGAAAAAATAATTTTAAAAATGACCGGAAGATATAACAACTTCCTTGGGCTCAGCTTTGTGCCCTCTGGCACGAGACATTCTCCTGCCCTTCCCACTTGTAATACTCCATGAGACTAAGCTCCTCTTGTGATGTTTTCTTGGGAAATCAGCAAGTGAGAGATATCACAGACTGCCACCAACTGCAAGTCAGATGGCACTAGGGGAATATGTCAGATGCAGTTTTCCTTTAGGGCTGGGGGCACGCAGACATTTAAATTACTGTCTCTGCTAGTCCACTCCTGGGCTCTACCTGCTGCATCTTTATTTCCTTCCCCTTAATTTGAGAGGGACCCTGTTACAATTCCTGGAGACTTAACTTCTGCATACAGTCACTATGCTCAGTCTCACCTGTGCTGCAGCAACAACTACAAAGCCCAGAAATGCTGTTGTTGGTCTGACCCGTTCTGTCCCAGATGATTTTGCTAAAATAAGCAAAAAATCAGACAAGTGGTGTAGTGGGTTTTGTGTTGCTGAGTGGGGCACCTTGCTGAGATCACTGTTCTCATTTCTCATACTGTAACGGTATTGTTGTTGAAAGCATTCATTGTCATTCACCTTTAGGGGTTTAATTTGCATAATCATTTTTCTTGCAAGGCTTCAGAATTGGCTGATCTGGACTCTCCACTTCAAAATATCTTAACTGTGCTTTTCAATATGCACACAATGCTGTGAGCTAGAACAAAACAATCTTGTTGTGTTACCATAGAGACATTCAGGGTCTAAGAAGGGTTCCTGCTTGAAATTGGACTATTAAAGGGACAAGGGGCTGTTAAATTTTGATAGGGGGCTTAATCCTTGACCATACACTGGTATAAATCAGTGCCATCAGGATGAAATGAACTGGCAGTCCCAATGTAGTGCTTTACAGACAGTGCTCTTCAGTCCAACTGGCCCAAAGGAGCTGTTGTGTTGGTAGTCTCAGCAAAAATATTAATAAAAAAAGAAAAAAAGGTGGAAGAAGAGGGGAAAGGTCTGGGAAATTAACTTGAAAATGTTAAATCACTTTATGCTTTTCCTTCATTTTCCCCACTTCTTTTGATTTGAGTGCTAATTAAGAGGCTTTCATTCGCACTTAGACAACTCAACTTTACTTTTTAAGCATACATTTTTTAAGCACCACTATATGAATGTGGAGTGAGGGAAGGTGCAGGGCTGACAACTCTGCTCTGGGAACCGAAGTCCTACATTCACAATTAAAGGCAAATAGTGGGACTCTAGCTGAATTCCTGTATTGACCTGGCAAAAAAAAATATTTGGACTGAGAGGACACTACATTCTACAAGTCTGTTGAGTTTTTAGTGTTGGTGCTGTAGTTGCCAGCTATAATGACCATTTTGTGCAATCGAGGGAGAAGAAAATGGCTTGCTACATAAAGGGAAGCAAAAATTGGTTGGGAGTAAATTAATCAGCAAAACCTTCTGGCAGTTAGTACTGTCTTTGCTTGAGACTACAGAGTCCAGGCTATCTATGTAGCACACCAAAAGAGTGCTTTCAAATCCCACTTACCAACTTATTTAAAAGCCCTAGTGCAAAATAGAGAGAGAGAGACTATGCTCTGCACCGTATTAGTTAATTGACATGGACCTTGGCAGTATAATCCGTAAATAGGCATTTGAAAGAGCATTGGTGAACACGTTTTTAAAATTCACCTTTTGTCATTGTGTGACGGTGGTGGGTGATGCAATATTTCCTTATGCTACACATGAAGATATTCTCCTCCCCACTAGTGGCTTCTGGTTTGGCCTTTTAGGACCTACTGGCTCTAGAGTCTAGTGAGGGCAAAATTGAATCCTTCCCTCTGTCCCTAAGTTAGCCCTGATGACTTCTTCCTCGGGCTTGAATCCTAGCTCTGATGGACTCACCTGATGACTGTTTCATTGTGTGGTGAGCATGGTAAGGTCTCTAAGAAAAGACCACTCTGCTCTTTGTCTTTTTGCTATGAAACAAACTCTTTCTGGCCCAGGCTGATGTGAATTATGCACACCCTGCCCTGCATAGGAAGCCGTGGCATATTGTGCCAAAGCAGCATGTTCAGCAGAGCTAAATTCATGCACATTCAAGATACTATTAACTTCTTGGGTGCCATGTATTCTGATAAATACTGTGGCCCAAGGCTAACACTATGCAACAGCAGGCAATACTGTCAATAATAGCTTGGAAACTGGCATTCCTGTCAGCAGGGATTTACAGGGTGGTTTAGACTCCTTACAGAACAGGTGAAAGGAAGATCAACTGGCATGGGCTCAGGGCAACTTCCCAGCAGCACGGCAAATGCTACAAGGAGAGATTTGAATCTGAAGCGGAGCATGGACAACTAGAAATGTTAACCAGTGGGTTGTGTCAAAGTGCAAGCTTATGATTTGTTCTTATATTACTGTATTCTTGTGTTGCTTCTAAACAGAAAACTGCCTATTTTTTTGCCACATGGCTGCCTAGATTTGGGAGAAGTCACCTGTGGGATTTGATTGGCTCTCTGTGTTGAAGGATCAAGTCAGACCCAAAAGATGCTGAGCACATGGAAGCACTGACAGACAGGGGTGAGGTGCATGGTCTCTGAAATTTAAGTCACTTCAGTGTGGTGGTAGTAAGTAGCATCATGATTTATAGACCGTAAATCTTGCCCAAATTGCCTTTGGGCCAGTAATACTTAATCCCCCACCATCACTTCATGGTCCACCTATCTCATCCATAGATACATTACACTGTGGATACCAAAGATCTGAGCTCTCTCCTGCCTCTGTCCAATTAAGACGTTTTGCTCACTGCAGAGTAATAGACAATATTGTTGTCCCTGAGCCAAGCAACTCTTCTGACCCCAAAGCAGCCATGAGGGTGCTACAGAGATATATGCATTGCTCTATGGGCCTGGCAAAGTTGGGGTCTGCTGAATGTAGAAGTCTCTGCCCTGTGCTCTCCAGATTGTCCTATATAACCCAGCAGTTTCACCGTAACCTGGGATATCTCTGGCTTTTCTAGATAATTTACTGGACTAAAAGTTATTTTTGCAGGTTATTGATACAGGCAGCATTAGTGACACTAAGATTAAGCAAAGTGGCCATATTACCACTGATGCAAGAATTTTAGCCTCGTATTTTTCTGGACTCTTTATTCATTTTTATTCCTCATAGGAAAAAGCAAATAAGTGGCTGGAAAACATTGTGTTGTTACTAGTCACCAATGAACATACAACAGTTAAGAAATGCAGAAAGCTGCAATATCTTTTATTAGACCAGTGAATGTAATAAGTGAAAAAATAGATGAGTTTTCAAGTACGGAAGCCCTTCTCCAGGTCAATGTGCCCAGAAGTGTGTTGGTATTTTTCAGCTACTTCAGCTGGTCTAGTAGAAGTTATTGCTTCTCTGTAGAAGTTATTGCACCTCACATATCTTTAGACCATCATAGCCACAGCAACACTGCTACTAAACAAGATTCTCGAAGACCCATTTTGTATCACAACTGCAGGAATATGTCCACATGAGTCTTAACTTTAGTGTATTTCTTCTCAGTTTTGGCATCTATTTATTTTCTGTCACAGCTGTGTGTAATAAATTCTTTCAGCAGTTCTGGAAAAAAAAAATGGAAGAGTGATTGATTTCCTTTTTCTGAGCTTTATGGGGTGTGCTACTTAGGAGACTTGTCATTACCACCATTTGCTGGTGTTTAGTGGAAGATTTAATTCACCTACTGTAATGATTTGGGGAAAACTGTCGATGTACAATTTAGAAAGTTATTATGTAAATGACAGCATTATGAAAAGCTTTTACAGGGATGCAGCATCCACCATTTGCTAACAGGAGTGGCAGCGTGGGTCTGACAGGGATACAACGGACAGTTGTTAACCACAGCAAGAAAAGCGTGTCTGAATAAAAGATTCAGTTGAGGTCTTGGGGAGCAATTTGTTCCAAATATGTCTGTGTGGACTGAGTTTGGGGGAGTGGAGTGAGAAAGAGGTGAAGGATTTCAAAATGTTGAATAAAAAGCTTCATTTTGTAGACATACACTGAAACACAGGGGGTTTCTGGGCAGGAGGAGGAGAGAGGAGAGGATTTTGTAGCTGAGGAAGTTTGCATTTACTGTGAGAGCAGCCAAGGACAAGTCAGAAGATGCAGAAAAGATGAAGAGATTTGACAAGATTTTGAATTAGCACAAAGCATATTGGGATGCTCCAGAGAGGTCAGAAATCACAGGGATGAGGTGCATAGAAATGCAGTTATTCCCTGTGCTGCTGAGGAAAGGAGCACCTTGCAGTGCACTAAGCAAAGTCAGAGTGTTGCATGTACTACCTGCCTGTGATGAAGAAGCCAGAAAACCAGTGTGTCTGTGAGGTTGGAAAGGTCTAGGGAAAGCAGTTCCTTAGCCCAGCTCCTGGGTGCTTACAAAGCTTGGCTATATGGTTCACCTTCCCATGAAGTGAGGACAAGCAGAGAGAGCCTGTTCTGTGCGTCAAAGTAGCCTTGGAGAAAGAAACAGTGCTGTGGCCTACTTCAGTGCTGAGAAGTTTGGAAATATGACTAATCCACTCGAGTTTCCATGGACACATCCACTCCTGCCATCTGGCACCAAAGGAATGAGGAAATTTGCCCATTATTTCAGGGCTAGTTTCACTCAGCTATTCACAAGGTCTCACTGTGTGGCCAACATGCAAGCAAAGGTCATTGCTGTGGCAGGGATCAGGTTATCTTCCCCAGCATGCGAGCAGCACTTGCTCAAAAGGCTATGTTGGCAATGCATTGGACTCGTGGTGCCTTCACTGGACCACTCCTGACTCTGGACAGAGAGGGCAGATGAGAATAGACTAGTAAATACTTACCTCTCCCGGGCCTGAGGCTATGACTGATTCCAGTGCACAGACTTTCAAAATTACAGATCTTTGTACTTGGGATAGTATCCTGACATAACCACCAGTGACAAGTAGTGTCCATCATGGGACCAGTGCTGTTTAATATCTTCATCAATGACATGGACAATGGGATCAAGTGCACTCTCAGCAGATTTGCAGGTGACACTGAGTGGTGCAGCTGACACGCCAGAGGGAAGAGATCTAGGGGGGCTTGAACAAGCTTGAGATGTGGCCCTGTGTGAACCTCGTGAAATTCAACAAGGTCAAGTTCAAGGTCCTGCACCTGGGCAGGGACAAGCCCCAGTATCAATACAGGCTGAGAGATGAAGGGATTAAGAACAGCTCTGCAGAGAAGCACTTGGGGCTACTGGCGGATGAAAAGCTGGACATGAGCCAGCAGTGTGTGCTCGCAGCCCAAGAGGCCGACTATATCCTGGGCTGCATCAAAAGAAGCAAGGCCAGCAGGTCAAGGGTAATGATTCTGCAGCTCTACACTGCTCTAGTGAGACCTCACCTGGAGACCTGTGTCTGGCTCTGAAGTCCTTAGTACAAGGAGGACATAACATGTTTGAGTGGGTTCAGAGGAGGTCCACAAAAATCATCAGTGGGATAGAACAACTCTCCTGTGAAAAAAAAGCTGAGACAATTGGGATTGTTCAGCCTGGAGAAGTCTCCAGGGAGACCTTATTGTGGCCTTTCAGTACTTAAAGGAGGCCTGGAAGAAAGATGGGGAGAGTTTTTTTAACGAGGCCTGTTGCAACAGGACAAGAGATAATAAACTACAAGAGGGTATATTTAGACTAGGTATAAGGAAGAAATTTTTCACAATGATGGTGCTGACACACAGCAACATGGTGGCCAGAGAAGCGGTAGATGCCCCATCCCTGGAAACATTCAAGGTCAGGTTGGATGGGGCTCTGAGCGACCTGATCTAGTTAAAGATGTCACTGCTGACTGTAGGGGCATTGAACTAGATGACCTTTAAAGGTCCCTTCCAATCCAAACCATTCTATGATTCTATATAACCATCACTGTGGCCAGGATAAAAAAAAACCCTCCTGGGATAGATGAGTCAACAGGAGTATTGCTGTTTCATCTTCTGGTTAGTGACATCTGTTTTGTATGCACAGGTGTTCAGCAAAATAAATCTAGGGGTTTTAAATACATATTTTTTTTTATTGAAAAGGTACAGAGATAGTTAATTGGGTGTATCTCTGAAGGTCTGTCATATTTCTTCTCAGATAGGATTAAAACAGTTCAATTTGTAAACTCTATTTCCTCTGTCGAAAGAAGATAGCCAATCCACAGACTGAAGTTATTAATGATGAACTGAGTGAATTTTATCCATCTTTTTATATCTTAGAAGGACACTTCACTGAGGCTGATTTTGATCAATTTGTAAACAATGTCACCTTCAATAAATTCTTATCTGGCAGTAGATAACCCAGTAACAAGCTTGGAGACAGCAAAGGTGATGTAAGAGTTGGCATCTGTTGCAGATCTTGAACCCAACTGCAACCCCACTGTTTTGGTTTTTTTTGTTTGTGGGTTTTTTTTCAGAATTATGTTAAGGGAGGGGAAGCATCATCCTGGAAAAAAGCCGCCTTTTCAAATTTGATTTGGAAAGATGTTTTTCCCTGAGACATGAGAATTCCATTACTTATCATAATTCTTTCAAAAGCAAAAGTAGGGGGGAGTGGTTTCATTTTTCCTCTTTCTGTCCTTGCTCAGTCTAGCATGTTAAGTCTTGGCAAATATCTTGGCCCTTCAGTTTGAGGATCCTATGTCTGTTCTTGTGAACGACGTAACACGACCGAGTCCTGCAGTGGTCACCTGCCAGCATCTGGTGCTTGCAGTATTGTAAATGTATCTCCTCTATCCATGATATGCTACTCTATCAGTGCTAAGGAAGAAGTATAGACACTCACTAGTGGGAAAATAGACTGCAGGAGCAGCAAATAGATGTCTGCTCATAGCTCCAGCATCCAGCTGATTAGAGTGTGCTGCACTCGCTGAATAAATGGTTGGCATGAGCCTAATATTTTGGGGAAGGCTCAAGGGCAACTCAAGTAGAAATTCAGAGTTCCAGGAACAATATCTCCCTGCCCACGTCCTTTCTGTACAATTTGCAAGCTATTTTTGGAAGTGGTGGTAAGGTGGAGAGGGAGCCAGGGTGAGAGGACTGAGTGGTGCGTCTGAAGATTATTATTCCCTGTGGCTGCTCCATCCTTCTGGAGCTTGGCCACAGATTGTTCTTGCCATTGCTGCAAGAAGCAGCTAAAGTCATTTGCTGTGTCACTGTGTTATGCAGGTATGACATAGTATCTGCTGTGATGACCAGATCCTAAAGGTGATGAAAATACTCTGTGCTCCCATCGGCTCGGGTCAGAAGGGAGTCGTTTAGATCCATTCTGGGCAGAAACATTTTCTCTGACCACCAGGCTCCTGATTCACATTGTGCTCACTGTGCTCTTTAGGAAGCACATTAATTCAGCCACTGTACCGGGTAACTGATCTTCGCTGTTTACCTGCCAGCTGATGCACAGCAGGATGCAAGGAACAGTCCAAGGCGAGCTGGGACAGCATTTGCCAAATGCAGTGTGTCCTTTTATTAAAAAACACGCTTATTTCCATTAGGTCAAGAGAGCTTCCGAGTCTTGGCAGATCAGGAAAGCAGTGCGGCAGTCCTAGGGAGAATATGTCATTTTTCTTGGTTTTGCTTGATTTGTCTTTGCATCTTTTCGTCCCCAGAAGTTACCTGAAGGAGTAAGGGTAGTGGCAGACCACTGTGCCTGATGTGCTCTGTGCTCTCTGCCCTTGACTTTGGTGAAGGATTATGTTTGACAAGAAACATTTATGGACTTTCATTGTAGTTAGGAACCTGGACATACCCATTGTGTTCCTCCAGGGGGTCACTGTACGTGCCCACCCACAAAGATGGGTGTCTCCTGGAACTGCTTTTGATCAATAAGAACATCATGTTCCTCTATCCTTTTTCTAACTGAAAAATAGAGCAGGTCAGCTGAAGGAAAAAGAAGCAGCCTGAGGGAGTCTGAGAAAACTTTAGTCCCCATATTGCTGGAGAATGAGGGAAACAGCTGGGTTATGACTCTCCCTTCAGTGCTTTTCTGAAGTGTTATGCTTCAGCTGCTTGAGCTTTTGCCAAGAGCTGGCTCCTTAATGGAGCAAAACTCTCTCTCAGCCTGCCTGCCCATGGCAGGGCTGGAGTGGAGGATGTTTTACAAGAGCACTGGACCTGTCTATATTGTCAGGTTTGATGCCTGAGGAGATGGAGCAGGGACCTGACACCTGAGAAGAGAATGGGGGTCTATCCTCTGAATCACCATACAATGCCTTCTCACCCTGTTGTTCCACTGCTTACTAAATGAAAGCCCAGCCCATGTGGGAGTCAGCAGGAGTTTTGTTGCTTGCTAAGGGCAGGTCAACCATTGCTCCTCATAAATAGGGTTAGTGGGTCTTTTTTGTTTTTTTTCCAGAAACAAGAAAATCAGTAGACCTGGGCTACTGGTGTGGTATTTTTACCTAGCCCTCTGGAAGAAGGATGCCAAAGGTTGATGCTGGTCAAGGCAGAGCTTAGTGTAGGCAGGTTAGATGGTAGCTAGTTCCCCACTTTTTCCACAGGCACTAACTTACCTTTTTCATGTTGCTTAAAGTGATTTCTGTTCTGCTACTCCTGATGCTTTTCCTTGCATGTTCACTCCCAGGTGCAGCTCCCCACTTCTCGGTGAGAGTGCAGCCACAAAAAGAGTCAGTGCAGCTTTTGAGGCAACTGAGGAGGCAGAAACCTGAGAGGTGCTGAGCAATGGGGTAGGCTGACCATGGGGACAGTCCTAGGGCCTCTGGCTGGGAAGGAGGTAGGGAGAAGCTTCACAAGATGGATTGGCTGCCTGCAGGATGCAAATGCTGTACAGCTATGCTTTGGTGGGAAGGAAGCTTTGGATAGGGGAATCAAGCAATCATATATTTTCCAGGGTTGTTAGAGGATTTTCCTAGCCAACACACTTGTTTTCACAAAACAGGTTTAACGTGGTCAGACTTGGATGGGGATCTGGCCATGTGAAAGAAGTTGATCTGTGTGAGCTCTCTGCTTTGATCCGTTAGCTGGATGACTACCCTAAATTTCTAAAGGGCTTCTTTCCTCCCTTCCCACCACCTATATGCACACTTCATGTCTAGTGTGCTGGATTTTCTGTGTAGCCTTAAGGACTGCAATTACTTAAGCTCAGGACCCTAAATGACACAACTTGTTGGTGATTCTCGTGTTGTTATAGTATCGCAGGGCCCCAACTCCAAGAACTGCTTTACTGTCTTCAGAGATGCTTTGGTCTGATTTGTAGGTCTGCTGAACACTGATGTCTCCCACTCCCTTGAATAGCGGAGTTCCAGCCAGCCAGCCAGCAGTGCTGCTGCAGCAGTGCCCTGTCCCAAATAATTTGCTGTGTGCTGCCACTCTCGTCTTCCATGCGGCTGTAGGCAGACCCTGGAGAGAAGAAGCCCACCCCGCTGTC
>VWZK01004986.1:274696-385716 GCA_013396935.1 Baryphthengus martii
GGGGCCGACCGCCCCATCCCCGTCGCCGACCCCGCGGCGATGCCCCGTCCGCCGAGCTGGTGGGGAAGTTTTGATTGCGGTCCCACCGGTGATGCTCGGAAATGCGGCGGCGGGCGAGGGCTTTTGCAGGCAGGCGTGGGGAAGGAGCGCTGCTCCGGTCGGCTCCTTTTGCTGCCTCCCCTGCACCATCCTTCTTACTATTATTGTATTGTATTTTATTTTATTTTTTTCTTCCAGTGCTGTAAAACTTGTGTTAAACTAGGCTTCGTGTCATGCTCAGTTGTCTGGGCCTAGCCCCTTGATAAGCTCACCTGGGTGGAAAACTCTGGTCTATCCTTCAGGCCCTGAGGCAACAGGGAACTTTCTGCAGAGATGATGATAGGCTGTCTGGAGCCCTCTGTGTCCCCCGGGGGTCCCCCCTGCCTCCCCCTCCCGGGCGCATGGCAGGCTTCTTCAGCTCTGAGATAAGTGCCTACCCCTGGGGATGTGGAAAGACCCAAACTGCTCCATCATCTCCCACCCCCAGAAGCCCTTCCGAAACAAGGTGTGTAATCTGGTCCACTGTGTAGATAGGGAACAAATTGCGGGTGACAGATGCTACTCACATCACTTAGTGCATTTCTGGANCTCCCACTCCCTTGAATAGCGGAGTTCCAGCCAGCCAGCCAGCAGTGCTGCTGCAGCAGTGCCCTGTCCCAAATAATTTGCTGTGTGCTGCCACTCTCGTCTTCCATGCGGCTGTAGGCAGACCCTGGAGAGAAGAAGCCCACCCCGCTGTCACGACGATCTGGAGAAGCTGCGGGGGTGCAATTTCCAGCCTGTGCTGGCCCGCGACTCCTCACCCTGATCCATGTAGCATCCCTAAGGATGCAGCGGCACCGGGTTGGCGGGGAAGTGTGTGTGGGAATCCTCGATTTGTGGGTGGCCCGCGCAGAGTAAGGAAGGTGGTGGGATGTGCCGCCGTGTGCTGGGACGGGACGCGCNCGTTCGGCTCCTTTTGCTGCCTCCCCTGCACCATCCTTCTTACTATTATTGTATTGTATTTTATTTTATTTTTTTCTTCCAGTGCTGTAAAACTTGTGTTAAACTAGGCTTCGTGTCATGCTCAGTTGTCTGGGCCTAGCCCCTTGATAAGCTCACCTGGGTGGAAAACTCTGGTCTATCCTTCAGGCCCTGAGGCAACAGGGAACTTTCTGCAGAGATGATGATAGGCTGTCTGGAGCCCTCTGTGTCCCCCGGGGGTCCCCCCTGCCTCCCCCTCCCGGGCGCATGGCAGGCTTCTTCAGCTCTGAGATAAGTGCCTACCCCTGGGGATGTGGAAAGACCCAAACTGCTCCATCATCTCCCACCCCCAGAAGCCCTTCCGAAACAAGGTGTGTAATCTGGTCCACTGTGTAGATAGGGAACAAATTGCGGGTGACAGATGCTACTCACATCACTTAGTGCATTTCTGGAGAGCACCAGAAGGTGCTGCGATAAGGACACCAGAAGAAACTGCAAAGTGCAAAATGTTCACTCATCTGTTGATCAGGTGGCAATGCCTTCTTTCAAGTAATGCCAAACTTTAGAGTAGCTCAGTACTTTGCTGAGGTCTACAAGATAATTTTCTTAGGGTCTGCTTATTTCCGCAGAGGTCTACTAGATAGTTTTGCAGAAGTCTGCTCATCAGGGAGCTCTGCTGAGACAGCTGGACACTGCTGCTGGCCACCTTCACAGCCTGGAAACTGGGAAACCTCCTGCAAATGATACCCAAGAGAGCGGGAGGACAGTAAGAAATGATGGGTTCTCCCACTAGAATACCAGAGATGTCTCAGCAAGGTCTGGATGAAATTTCCTCACAGTCTGGATCTAGATAGAGTCTCCTGCTTGGGTAGGAGTGTCTTGCTCTCCCTGCACTGAGAGGCACAGCAGGCCATTCCTCTCTCTCCAGGACTTGCCAAGAAACAAGTGTTATGGTGGAGAAGGCGAAATTTTCACAAATGCCTCAGCCCCAAAAGCACCCTGAGCCCCATCATCAGAAAACATTTGACAGTCTGAGTCTCGTGCATTAAATAGAAGCTGCATCTTCTGGCTTCAAAAAGATGAATTATGGGGAGAAAAAAAAGTTTATTAGTGTTTCATTGATAAAAATAATCTTAGCTGTTTCACACTTCATGCTATTTGTTTACTTTTTCAACTTTTCCTAGTTTGGAAAGTGAGTTCAATGACTTTAAGGTTCTTGATATCACATTTTGGGTTTTTTCTTGCCTGCAGACATTACAAAGGTATAACTGTCTAGAAAGTTACTTTGCCTACTGCAGTTAGAGCCATGTAAGTAATGAAGCATTTCTGTTATGTGATATCACTGCAAAAACATATAACAGTAACCAGGTTTAGAGTTAAAATTAAAGGGATGTTTAATGATCTCTTTAAGCAAAAAGGTTTACTCAATTTTTAATTCTCTTACCTTGATTGAGGGCATGTGGGGACAATGATAATGGAGACAACTAGGCACAGAAATACACCTTGTCATGAAATATCTATCTGCAATACTGTAATGCTTTTTATTGCACTTTGACACTTAAAGATTACTTGAATGAACTACATGTGTCTCAAGCTTTTTTTTTTTTTCTTTTTGTCTTAGGAAAAGTGTTTAGAAGATGGTGGTATATAAAAATAGCTGTGGTACTCGGTTAATTCTGTGTTACACAGTATGGCGATATTTTCAGTGGTTCTTGAATTTGAAGAAGAAACCCTGATAGGGTGTAAGGAACAGACATACACTCACGAAAGCTGAAATAAAATTGAGATATTCTTTTTCTAAACAGTATTTGCAGAAGATCGGTAAATGTATTTCTGCTCTGGGTTGCCAAGTCTGGTTAGAAAGAGTGATTTTTAAAAATTTTTTCTTTTCTTTTTGAGGCTTTAGATTGGTTTAGAGGATAAAGAAGAAAAACGATGAGGTCATGTGAAAAGTGATACCTAAAGAAAAGGTGAAAAGTTAAGTTAAAAGATCAGAAGCTATAAGAGTGTATATACAGAAGAAATACTTAATGCCAAACAAACGAAAAATGGTGGAGAAAAAGGTCCCTGGAGGTCATTTTGTCCTCATGCTTTATGCCTGTGATAAAATACAGTCAGACTTTGTAGTAAAATGTCAATCAAGTATTATAAACCCATTTTCTTATGTTGTTTTGCAATTTGTAGAATAGCAATGATTCTTTTTAACTGGAGCTATATGACTGTTTTCTTTGGGCCTATAATACCCATGTTTATTGCTCCTGGGGCAGGGGCAGCATCTATGTTCTCCCTTTAAAGTAATATGAGCATAATAACATTTGCAGAAATGATCTTTTTTTCAGGTTCCCTAGAGAAGTTTAAGGAAAGATAGCAGGGAATTCTGTTTAGAGCTTTGAAACCTAACCTGTGATTGCAAATCAATTCTGCTACATAGCCAGAAATAGCATACTGCCATTTGTCAAACGTGTTAGAAATCACACATCGGGTACAGCTAAACTGCAGAACCAACTTCTTTTTTTTTTTTTTTAATCTACACGATGTTTGGATCCTGTGAAAAAGTATTGCAACAAGTGAGATGTTGGTATGTTACAGTCTGTTGCAGCTGGATCTTGCAAGATCAAGGTGGGGGGATGTGTGCATGCCTGGCAGTATCGCATCAATGCAGCAGGTAGTTTGCAACTTTTCATACAGTTTGATCTTTCCAGTCCTCACCTGAAGTCACCCTCCTGCCAATCTGAGGTTATCACAGCTGAAACTGAGCGTTTAAGTTTGGGCCTTGCAGCACGTGTGCTAGCTTATATGTTCTTCCCAGCCCCACACCAGGTCCTCAGCTCTAGCAAGAGAGGACTGTGGCAGTCCCTTGCTCTTCCAGACTTATGCGTTTTTTTTTGTTTTTGAAACAGATTGCCATTTGTGTCAAGCTGTGTGGTTTTGTGACGTGTAGATAAATCATTTTGCTCGTGACCTGACCTTGGTCTCCAGTGGTAGGCACAGATGCATTAACTACTTCTTGCATCTCTAAATTGGGCATCCTTCCCTTATTTTGGAAACAAATCCTCTATCACTGGTTCTTCAGTATTGCCTAAACCCCAATTTTCTTTTCTAAGATTTCTTTCTCCAAGGGATCTCAAAGTGCCTCGAGGATGGCTATATTTAGCTATGCAGTAGTAACAGGGATATACGAAGTATGGTATAAACAGCTCACGAAGAGACTTAGAAATCATTTTTCCTGACTTCATTGGGGACATATTTTTATTGTTACATCAATAGTACAGATGGAGAATGTGAGGCTCAGAGAGGCTTTGTGACCCACTGAAGGTCAGCAGTTACTGGTAGTAGTCTTGAGTGTCTTAGTCCAAACTGTCACCACAGGAGAATGCTTAAATTTATGCAGCAGGTTAAGCAATACTCTAATGGTACTCTTTAGGGATGTTCACTACTAAATTGCAGTGAGTCATCTATATTTAGCAGGATGCTACTATCATTGTGCTTTTTAAGTAAAGTGCTTTTAACACAGTTTATTTCAAGGAGAAGTGCATGCACTGAAAATCTGTTCTTTGTAGTTTTCTCCTTGTGGAGCATTAATGCTGCCTTCTCTTTTGTAAATGTTCAGAGAGAAATTTAGCTCCTGGTTGTTTAACAGACAGTAGTGTAACAAAGACAGTTCCCTGGTTAATACTACCTTGTGTTTGCACAGTCATTTATGAACATTAACTAATTGAGACTCTCCAAACTTACTTTGTGAGGGCAGTCAGTTTGATTTATAGCATGGGAAACTGAAGTGTACAGGGATGAAATGAGTTGCTTGCTGTCAGGTAGGGCATCTGCCCAGCCTGCCTTTTAGAGAAGTCACAATTACAGGGCTCCTAGTATATGCCACCCCATTTTTCTCTCACAAATGTTACATGTCTCATGCACCAAGGATAAAGCACAATATTATTAATTACTTTGTTTTAGTTTGATTTTTTTTTTTCCTTATATGTTTTTATCTCTTTGATTTTGGATGTCACTTATGTCCATTCTAGTCTCTACCTTTTTTTTTTTCCTTTGCTTGAGCTGGGCTGAGGACAAATGCACTGTTTCATCAGGACTGAGGAATTTGGCTTCATTCTGAATGGAAATAGAAGTTGAATGCTTTGATGGTTTTGAAAGGAAATTTTTGAGAGAAATTCCATTTTAGGACAATGAATATTGTGGGGTTTTTGTGTAATTGTATTATTATAATACAGAAAAATACCCTAAGCAAAAAGATACTTTGATATGAAAAGTCAAAACTTTTCATCCCAAGCATGCTTAAGTTGGATGTTTCTGTGTTTCTGACAATTCCCCTACTTTTCTTTTGAAACGCATTTATGATTTTTCAAAACTTCCCATGTTTTATAAGGTTTGGTTTAGTGGAAGTATTTACAGTAAAAGCCTTAATGGCTGCTATTTTTGATTTTTGCAGGGTATTTAAAAACACCGGTGATAAAGACCAACTTGCACCAATTGGTGGTATCTCTGCACAGACTCTGTCCATTGTTTTTGCCACCTTGACATGTGTGTGAACACCGTATACACATACGTGGCATTGCCTGTGTCCTTTCCTTATTCATTGTACTGTAGAACACCTTTTGTATCAAAAGAAGTGGAACGTGGTGTATGATCTAAGACAAGTTTCTATTTAAGAAATACAGTCCCTTTGTTAATCTTCATTCCCCCTGCTGGAGCAGTTGCTGGAGAAGTCAGAACAGGACTAGCAGATCAGACTTAGTCTCTTATTACTCATGCATGTGCAGAGCCACAGTTCTTCTGACAGTACAGCAGCACTCATGCATTTGCATGTCTGTGTGAAGTTAATTTCAAGTGTAATTTCAGTATTAGATTGATCACATCTCTCACTTAAGGAATATAAACTTGTACATTTTTTTTTCTCACATCCTCATGATTCAACATAGCTCTGAGAATGTGAGATAGATTGTGTTTCACAGCCATCAGAAGGAGAAGGATGATACATGAACTCCACTCAGTTGCATCTGGGCTTTGGTTGTATACAAAATGTTGAAACCAGAATGGGAAGGACCTGATGTGTTGTTTACAGTGTGTGGTGTGTTTCTAGAGCGGCTTGGGTCAGGTCAGACTGCTGGGTCAGGTCAGACTGCTGGTCTGCAGCAGCATAGCTGATGCTGTACACTTCAACGGGAAGTGCTGAAACCCCTATGGTGAGCAATTGGTACCAGACAGTTAGCAAAGAGGAGTCTGGTGCCATGCCAGTGCTACAGGTTGCCCTAGAATGAGGTCGGTGTACATATTGCTCTGGACTTCAAAGCCTACTCAAGCCAATTTTCTCTTAATTTCAGGGAGCGTCAGTGCTCCGCTTCCTTGGCATAACGTTAACTCTCATATGTGTTCCTCCTACTAATGCAGAGGGAATAAAGTGCTCATCCCCTCTCCTTTCCTCAAGGAAGCCCCCCTTCGCTTGCAATTCAGCAGATGCAAAACTTCCCCTTTGCCTTGAGTGAGACTGAGCTGTGGTGACCGAGCTCCCCCATGCAGCCTCTTCAGTTCTCGATGTAGGTGTGCAGTCCCACTGGGCACCCTGACCTCAGCCTCCTGAATGACATGGGATGTGGGTGGGCTGTCCAGGCTCAGCTCTTCTCCTGCCTGGCATATTAACAGCATCTGCCAGGAACAAGTGCATCAGTACCCCCTCTCTGCAGGCCCACTGGGGAGATTACTTCCTAATCCTCATTAATTAGAAGTTGGCTAATGCCTGGAAGCATGAGGGTGTGGTGCTGCTATGCTTTTTTCTTTTTCTTTTTTTTTTTTTTCTTTTTCTCATTTTACCTGATGTATGCGTGAATGTTCCTGGTATCCTCATAAACGCACAGGCCTCTGTGATTTCTGCTGAACTCCTAACTTTACAATAACATAGGCTAATCTTTTCCCTGTAATTAATCACGGGCTGTGTTTAGAATACACAGAAAAAGTAAAAACAGAAAAGGAAAATCATAATAGTTCCCTTATATCTGGTCACATTTCCTGTTATTCAGTTGTATTGAACAACCTTTTGCCTTTCTCTTAAAAAAAACCCAAACCAAAACACAGAAGCACCTGTTTCATTTCATATCCATTGGATAATTTCTTTTCATCTAACTCATTTCCAGACTAAATTGTCTCACTGTGCTTGACCAGTAAGTGTTATTAACTGGTGAATGATGAAACCTTTCTGTACCTTCTGTATTTTTGGGTGTGCCATCCAGAAGTAACCACAGAAATTCCAGCTGGGGGTGCCCTGTCAGTGTTCACAGTGGCCTTTTAATACTCCCAGCATCCTTTTCAGCCTCTGCCTTTAGCCGTCCTAACAGCTTGCTTGCTTTTTTGACCACCATTGCATGAAGAACAGATGTTTTCATTGAGTCTTTCACAGTGATACCAAGATATTTTCCACAAGTGATTACATTTGAATTAGAGCCCCACGGTATACAAGTAGTCCAGATTATTCTCTGAAGTTCTTATTGCTGTCTGTTTGGTAATGTTGAATTTCATCTTGCATTATGCTGCCCACTTGCCGAGCTTTGTCAGATCCCTTGGAAGTCTCTTTCAATCTTCTTTTGTCTCAGCCAGCCCAAATCACTTTCCCAGCTCCCTGTGTCTCTTTCAGATATTAAGGAATAGATTAAACCACCCCAGAGCTGGTATGAAACCTGGGGGTAATCCTTTGTAATCAGGGCCAGAGCAAGGGCAGGGGGAGAGGGGCTTCTGCGTCTCTGAGCCTGGGCACAGAACAGTGGAGCGGCAGCTCTGGACTCAGTCTGGACCTGGGTGGTGTGAACCCCACCTAGGGAGGAGGAAAAGGGAGGTGGGCGAGTGGTGGGTGGTGGTGGTTCCTACCCCAGGCAAGCAGTGGACAGGGCTGGTGCCAAACTGGCACCCTGCCCAGAATGGTTTAGCAGGTGCACTTTGAAGTGACTGAAAATTAATTACTTAGTCCTGTCATTTTCTTTCCAAAATTCAAGTGGATTGAAGGACCACAAGTTCCTCTAGAGGAGATTAAGTTGTTTTGTCTGCTGTTCTGTAATTTTAGGGGCGTAGGGAATTTGACTGGTTTAACCGATCCCTGCTGCAACTTCCAGGTTAGCCTGTGCCCTCTCTTAGGGAAAGCATTCTAACTTCAAGAAACACCTGACTTAGCAAGAGCTTGCCTGTCTTTGCTAGCAGCACAGCTATTCAAGAAATGTCATTCTCCTACTGTTCAGCACTTCTGGACTTGTCCTTTGAATATATTGAAACGCTTGCTTGTGTTTTTGACTTTTGCAATTTGGCCTTCAGTTTTGTTCTCAGACCTCCTAGCTACCGTCTTATGAAGCAACTGCTTAGATTGAATGACTTCTTGTTCCTTTTGTTTGACCATACAATGTGCATTCTTGCTTCTCAGCAGTTTTGTTTTGTTCAGGGGCATCGAGTACCTTTTCAATGACCATGCTGAGATTGCTTCAACACACCACTGTACAGAGTGCACCAAATTTAATTCCCCTGCTTTTGGAGTTAGGCTCTTCTGACTGTTTTTTGCTTGTAATCATCTTTTCTAAAGCTTAAAAGGCGTGATGCAAAGTTCTGGTACTGTTTTTCTCACAGGGATGTTAAATTTGATTATGTAGCGGTCACCATTACTTTGTGACTCGGGTTGCTCCTTGCATCAATTGCAGTGTTCCAGCTTCTGAGTGCCCTGGAACTCAGTGTTCTAAGCCCTACCTATGCTCTTTAAGACGCTGCAAAATCATAACCTTCTGTGACACTTCACTAATTCCTGCACATGTTGCTGAAGTCACTGTTTTTGGCTGTTTTCTTTGACTTTGTTGTTCCTTTGCTTTCACTCCACACTATGCAGGAGAGATCTGCTTCCTGATCGGGAGGCCATTGATAAATCCAGGTTGTTGCAGTGAGATTCGATTTTTAGTTAACTTTTCTTCCTCTCAGCCTTGGCTATCTAGATGGGATCTGTGCATCACTTTTGCTGCAGTTTGATGTCTCTGCCCTTTTGCTCACACTGGATTTCCAGGCATTACTCTGTGATGAATTCTGCAGCTGTGGCCCCACAGACTACAAGACACGTTGGACACTTTAACTGTTGATTAGTGTGGCTATTTCATCCCTTTCCTACACTGTATAAAGCACTCATAGGGAATGGTTCATTGTAGGCTTCAGCATCAAACCTGAAGTGCTCCTTGGAGCCTTTTGGTCCAGCTTGAAACCACCTACTCAAACCTGTGCTCCTGTGTGGTTTGTCAGCATCAGCCACACTACGAAATGTTTGGTTTTGAAGTGATATCTCATAAAATACAGTTCTGCTTCTTGGTTAAATGATCCCTGAGTGCTCCTGCAGGGAATGCTCTGGGTCCCTCTGGCTCCTTTGCATCACTTGCTTTGCTGCTTCTCACTGCCTGTGCCAGTGAGGGAGTTCTGAATCTACCTGTGACCCTTGGGGAAGAAGAGAGGGGTGGGTGCTTTAGTGAAGCCTGTGAGAGAAGGTGCTGGAGGGCTTCTGCAAGGCACTGTTGGACTTGTGGGGCTGCTTGGCTACTTCTATAGCTGAGTGTGTGTTTGAACTTTACCGTCTTATGGGGTTTGATGTCTGAACACCTCTATTGGTTGTGGAGCTGCTAGCCTGCAAGCCTGCTTTTCTTTCTAGCTGTGTGTTGGGAGCTAGTGGCTCAGAGAGGTTAAGAGGACCTTGGCTACTTGGCAGAGGGACAGAATAGCCTCAGTCTGTCTGCAGAATCATCATGTCCTTGGCTTGTCAAGGGCAGCCCTTCCTTTTACCCCTGAAACAGCTGGCGTGCCCTGGGCCCCTATTATGGGACTCATCCGCAATCAGTGCCTCCTTCTCCTGTGCTGAAAATGCCTCAGACACAGACTGTAGGCTTGGGTTTCTCAGCTGCACGGCGTTGCAGCAAAGCTGCATTTTGCTTGTTCTTTGGGGAATGCTCCGTGTTAGTTCTTCAGGAGCGTTTCTGCATAGTAGTCTCATCTGTTCTTGCTGCTTTTGTCCATATTCCCAGTGGCTGTTTTCCTTTTTTTTTTTTTTTTCGTAAGGCTACGTTTCGGCTGCCACACTGACAGCCAGTAGCTGTCTGTTTATCCACAGAACAGGTACAACGCGGGCAGGCTTCCCCCACCCACCCTGGTCCCCATCCACCAACCCTTTTGCACTAACCCCCTCTTCACCTTCCCTGGAAGCTCCAACTCTAAGACAGAGGGCTAAAGTGTAGGGGACCACTGCAGGTGAAGGCGGGGAGCCGAAGCATCCCACAGCCACTGCCTCGCGTTGCAGCCTAATTGCAAATAGCCCTTCCGGCATCAGCAGTTTGTGGGAATAATTGACAGGAGGTGCCGGCGAGGTGCTGAGTCAGAGCGAGGTGTGCTTGCCAAGTCACTGCAGCAGAAGGAGCCCGCTCGCCTCGTGTGGAGGGAAGCCAATGGACGGTGGGTTTCCTAGTTGCCTTTTGGGCCTCTTTCTTTCCTTTTTCTGAGGCTGCCATTTAGCAGCGGTGATGCTATGCATGTAAAGGAGAAACCAGGTGCTGGGAGGTGGGGGAAGCTCTTTTTCTTGTGTTGTTTTTTTTTAAAATTTTTTTTTCTTTCTTCTTTTTTCCTTTTTTTTTTTTTTTTTTGGCCGTGAGCTCTGGGGATTAGGAGATGTGGGCTCTATTTCCACCTTCCCACCTGCTGCCACTGGAGCTCTGTGCTGCCATTTCCCTGCTCCGAGCAGGCAGAAGGGGTAGAAAACACGTGTTGGGGGGGTCAGGGACAAGTAGGTGGCTCTCGTAACAGATTGATGTCTCCTGGGTGCGGAACAGGAGCATGTGATGCCCTCACCTGGGCAAGGGAGGTAGTTTAGCACGCCAAAAAAGCTGCAAAATAAAATGACTGAAAAGGTGTTTTGTCTTGTCCTTCCTGAGGGTTGCTTCTACTGCAGTGTCCTACCGTTTGTGTAGCGGTTTGAAATGAGTTGTTTGACATGCAGGAAGATGAGTGCTTGCCCTATATACATCGAGCACCTGATGAACCTCCAGATCAGGCTTGTGAGAACTGTGCTATTTACTCCTGACCTTCTTGAGTGTGGCTACCACAGATGAATCCGTCCCAGAGATCTGAATCTGTTCCTTTTTCTTTGCTCCGGGACGACTCCAGACTTCTTTGTCTCTCCCTCTGTGGCACAGGGTACCATTTTCCTGCCCTGGACAAAAGCTGGTAGTTGTTTGCACAGTGATCTAAATATGTGTTTCTTATGTGTGCTACTTTTGTAGGAAGGGTATATTATTTTTGCTTAGAATAACCACTGTGTAGAAGGAGATGAGGCACATGAAGAAGGAGGCCCACATATTTTTTAGAACCTTTAATATCTATGCTGCGCTCCACCCACCCAAGTTTTTAATGCTAATCTTTGTATAATCTTTCTCTCCACTGACTTAGGTAATAGCCATGTTATCTAGATCATCATGCAGCTGACAGAAAAACTGAGGCCCAGAGATGGGAAGTGCTTTGCCCACCATCATGCAGGATTTCCATGTCCAACCTGAGTCTGGAGCTTGCATCTCCTGACTTCCGGCCTGTGCCTTCTCCATGGAAGCGTGCTACCTCCCTGCTGGTTCAGTCAGTGGCCTGCTGAATACTTCCCCTCCTGAGTTTTCATGGCAGTGGCTCCAGGATGGTTATCGATTTTAACTTTAAAGAAAATCTATAGTGACTAAGTTGAGTGTGATTCTTCTCTCACCCTTGCCTTGACCATCTCCACAATGAAAGTCATGCACAGGAACCCTAGAGAGGTGGCTCTGGGGGCACTGGGGAGGGGATAGTGTATGCACCGTTTCTGTCCTTCTTGCCTCTGACTTGCTGCTTGTTAACGTACAGGGTGCAGTCTGTGTTGCTGGTGGCAATCTTAAACCTTCGGTGGTTTAAGACTTGAGGATGGTTTGGAGGAAGCCTTGCCCTACTGGGTTCTGCTGTGAGATCAGCTGAGGATAGCTTAAGCTTGAGAGGCCCTGGACAGTCTGCTGCACTATTGGCCTGCCCTCAATTTGAGTTTTCGTGTGAGTTCTGCCATGGATGGTGGAGATGCGCTAGCTGGATCACTGCTATAGAGAAGAGTGGATCTGGTCCTCCTGCATTTTGAAGATTTGTCTTCCGTATTCAAGGGAACCTAAGTCTCCATCTGGCCAAATGCTGTCCTTCCTCCTTATCCACTCTCTACCCATGCTGTGGTTTCACTCTGGAAATGGAAAAAAAATAGGGTGTTGTCTGTTACACTTGGGATTTTATAAGGTACCTATGGGAATTAAGCACTCAGTTCTCTCAGGTTCCTTTTAAACAGTCTAGCTGTCATGAATTTATGTTGAAATTAAGCAAGGAGAGAAAGCAGTCCTGTCAGCAGTGCCATAGCTATTCTCCCTGTGTTTGATGTAGCAATTACTGTGGTAAAGCTTATTTAGCTTTTAATGTCTGTGGGCCAGGAGCTGGGACCAGAGTCTTCATGAGGTCACTGTTGTGAGTGGACCCTATGGCCTTGCCTCCTCTGGCCCTGTGCTGAGGGTCTTCTAAAGACTTCATAAGTACTGTCAAAATGCTAGTGTGTAGTAACAGTGTATGTAGCAACTCTCTTCTGTGATGGGGCTTGATAAATTCACCTAACATCCACTGGGCCAAGGACTAAGCCTGCTATTAGTCAGTCCAGGGTGACAAAGCTCTGCAAAACCATCTTTTCTTTCATTGCCAAGGAGTAAAAATGTGTATGGATGACTAGGTGTAGTGTTTAATCGCAATCCATTTCCAACAAGAGCGATAGCATCACTCTGGAGACAATTGGGAAATTATTTTGACAAATGCAAGAACTCTTTTTCCACTCTCTTTCTCCATAACCAAACAACCTGAGTTTGCATCAGTTTTCCACAAACAGAGAAATTCAATAACAATCATCATCATTTTAATTAAAAGTAAACAAATATGACATGAAAAAATGAAACAACTGCTGAGAGACCAATCAGATTGTGCAGCATGGCTGTCACTTAGAACAAGTCAAGACAAGATGAAAAAGCTGCCTTCATCCATGGTTGTGAGTGAGAACCTTTTCTGGGATTTTGTTTTGATGGCTAAAAAGAATTGTATACTGTATTTTAAGTTACTTTTTGGCATTTCTCCTCTGGTCATACAGCCAGGGCACAGCTGGCAGCTTGTCTTGCAGATGCAGGAGGGAAAAAATGACTCAGGTGGGGATTCTGCTGACCCTGTGATCTGGTGCAGAATGAGGGGATCCTGGAGAGTCACTGCTGTCCCCTGCCTGTGATCCTCTCCTATGTCCCCCTCACCCCTTGGCTCTCTGATGCGTACCTCCTGCATCTCTCACCTTTATGAAGATGTTCACTATGTGGCTTGATGAACACAAAAAAATGCCCTCTCCTCATTGTGAGTTTATGTGAAATGGACCCAAATTGTGGAAATCTCAAGAAATTAGCCAACTATGTAAGATTTACATTTGTGTTGGTTTGGGATGGGGAGAAGCTTGGATTCTTCTCTCAGATTTGAAGAGTTACTCAGTCTTAGAGCTCCAAATCAAATTACAGTCTAAAATCAGACCAAGTTTCCTTAGCTCAGCTTTTAAAACAAAAATGTATTAGACTCAAAGTGTATTAGAGACAAAAGGCTGTCTTAATGCAATAATATAACTGGACAGGCAAAATAAAGCAGCACTGGGAAATATATAAGCTAACGATGCCTTGTTATGTATCCTGTATCTTTTATGGCATGAATTTTATAGTCTAAGTGGTAGTATGATTAGAGGTAGGTGAATAATTTATAGCAAATAATTTATTTAATGAATTCCTCTTCCATTTCTATTTGCAAATTGTTTGTGAACATCCTGTGGCTCCTATGCATTTTACTTATTTGAAATTACTTACTGAATAGGTTCTACAAATAATATTTGACAGACTGCATGCTTATGAGGAGGGTTTTTTTTTTTGCTATTTCCTTGAGGGGGGAGCAGTATTTCAGCTCCAGGTTTGTTTGCTCAGCACTGATACGCAGTAAAAGTTCATGCCATAGTACTTCACTATCTTGACAGCTTAAAGTAATTGTTAGAATTATCTGTTCCTGAAAGGTATCAAGAATTAGCTATTGCTTTTTAATAATTATTCAGATCATGTGGATAGGCAAGTTCAAATTTCACTTTTGCCAGCATGTGCTAAAATTTCTTAAAATATGTTACTTCCTTGTACATTCACGTCACTAATTAGAATAGTTGCAGAAGGATATAAGGTCCACAGTCAGCAATGTGCCGTGCATATGCTTGACTTCAGGCATATTCTTCAGTAGATGCATAAGTGGTGGAGTGGCAAATGATGAACTTCAGCATATATTTAGGCGGTTTGCTGAATTAAGGCCCAAAATACAGAACAAAGCAAATTTATCATTCTTGAAAGTGAACATATGAGTGAATTTTGTTTCCTCATCTGCAGTTGTGGGGTAGTGAGTCTTTCAGATGGTGGGGAGGAGGCAATGATAGAAATATTGCACTAGCTTACAGTATTTCTGGTTTCATCAATTACAAGACAGTTCGTCTGAAGTTTCCCACACATATCATTCTGTGCTTTTTTCCCCTTAAATTAACCAGAAGAATTAAAAAAAATCCCAGCCATTAGTTTTACTTACTGTTTTATTTATATCTTCATCTTTCATGATTTCTCAGATTTTGGAGTATTTTCCTTATGCTTTTATTGGTTTATCTACTTTCTAAAAAAAAAATTAAATAATTAATTGGAAATAATTAATAGTATATTAATAATTAATAGTTAATTTGGAAATACTGAGTAATGCTTGATGAAAATGACCCTCACAGAAAGGAGAACTTTCTCTGGGTCTTTGAGGAATAAGTATGAGTAAGTTACGCATCTTAAAGTGCTTCCATAACAATATAAACTGGGAAAGGTCTACATGATTTCTGTGCATCTTTGGGAGGCTACACATTGTGGAAAGAGGCTTCTGAAGTTATGTGATGTACCTTTCAGCTCTGTAATTTGGGTGGTGTTTTGTTGGCCTGCCTGAAAAACACAGTTAAATTACCACTTTTGTGAACCAGAGAGACCTTGTATCCTTCCCATTTGTGTCTTCAGGCTGACCTGTGTGGAGTTATTTATGTCTAGTAGAGGGTTGAACACGGCCTGATCTTTCCCTCTAGCAGTGAGTATCTCAGCTGTACCTGCCCGCCTAATTCCATGAACCTCATGGAAAGAAAAGTAATGTCTTTGAGGCTTTTACTCTTCTGTCAGAAGAGGGATGGATACAGGGGCCTGGTGTCCAAGGAAAACAACTCTCCGTGGTCCACGATGCACACGGACATATCAAGCAACTAGCAAAAAAACCCACAGACAGCTCAGGCCAGTGTGGTCTGGGAAGCTGGAAAGACAAAAAGCCATCTCAGACTGATGGATAATGTGTGGGAGGCAGCTGCAGAAGTAGGCAGTGACCTTTGGATGAGGAAGAGCGACTGTTCCTGCTGATTTTCTTGAGCTAAAATGACCTCTTTGGAGCAGAGACTCAGAGTAGTAAGATGTTTTTCTTTATGCCACAGTGATCAGAAGCATATCCAAGCCATGCTCTTTACCAAACCCCAGATCAGATATGTAACAGGGACAAGCCTATAAAATGTGGTCATCAGTGTCAACTTCCTGTATGCAAGCAATTTACACAGCATGCGTCAGAGGAGGGCTTTTTCCAGAGGGAAGTTTTTGGATCTCTGGGCACATTTATTGCCCCTTAGATGATGGCCTAAATCCAGATTTTGCACACGTGGAAATCAATATGGCAGTTTCAGCTCTGTGCTGTTGGGAAGGTGAGGGAAAATTTATTGTGCAGAAGAATGAAGTGCTAGAGCTGGACAAAGAGTGAGTACTGCAGGGAGGACTGGGGAGTCCTTAGACTGATGCATTTCCCTGTCTGTATTTCTATTTATCAATCTGCGCCCTTTGCCCACCTGTCCTCCTCCATGTCCTGTTGTGTGACTCCAGCTCTAGGGCTGGAGAGGACCTTGCAAAGAAAAGCTAGCGCTGGAATTCTGAATTCTGCGCTGCCAGTCTTCTCTCCTCTATGTAGGGCTTTCAGAACGTTAATCGCATAAAATTTATCCAGGCTTACTGCTCATCCCCAGCACCTCTAATGACCCCAGTGATGAACATTGTGAAATTAAAAAGCAATTACCTATACCAAATAAGATAAACAGTGAATGGTCCCAACAGTCTGCCGCATGTCCTTACACACTACAGGGATGCCTTTAGCAATAAAATAAGTAGCACTGCATTCGGTTTACAGGGGCAATACAGATGCGATAACCTGCAAGGGCTGTGGGCACTCTATCTATGATAGGAACAGCATCAGGAGACTGCTTGAGGCAATTGCATCCTTGTTGTTTTGGGACCAGAGAGCCTGGTCAGCTCAGGAAGGTGGGACATCAAAGGCCACTTCTGAATTTAGCTTGGGCTCACTTCCATAGAGCCTTGGGATGAAAATGGCAGAACAGGTTAGTCTGAGAAGAAGTGTGGCTATGTCTCCATCCAGTGGCTAGTGCCACTGATGATGAGTTGGCATCCCACAGAAATTCAGTTTTATATGGGGAGATCTCCCAAAACAAGGATGTGGCAGAGAGGAGGTTGCCTTCCTAACACTGACCTTTACAGAGGTCTAAGATGTGTCTCGCCTTGTCTTCTGCCTTTCTGTGTTGCTCCCTCTTCAGTGTTACGTATTTGTTAATAGTAGTGATAAAATAATAATATAATAAGTATTATTAACTGTTTTGTACTCCCTTGGGAAAGAACTCAGTTATGCCGACTGGTTCTGGAGTGATGGTGCAGAATTTCAGACCTAAATGGCTGTGGTCATGCATCAGTCTCTCTGTGTGTCTGTCATAGTCAGCCAGGAGAAGTTGAAACAGGCAAAAGGAAAGAAAATAGACAAATTTCTGCATCCACAGCAGCTGGAGTGAATGTCAAACAGATGGGCTCTTCCACCCCGATTATCCTAACCTCCTAAATATAGAAATACGGGATTTTTTCTTTTTTTTTTTTTTTCTCTTCTCCTCTATTTTTTTTCATAAATTTAAATTACCCGAGGGGGTGGTGTTAGCTCACGCTAGGGCAGTGCTAACGAGTGCAAATAGAAGTCATCTGCTGACAGAGTCAGCTCACAGCTTCTGCTCATGACTGTTTCCCCCACCCTGCCCACATACTCTTCTTCTACTGAAAGTGTGGGGATTGATGGGGTCTGAAGGTGTCCCGTCTGTGGGGCAGGGAGATATGTATGTGTGCATGAACAGGCTTTCATTTGAAATCCTGTCCATGGTTATGTGGATACACAGAGTAAATAAGCATCAAAGAAAATGGGTAAGAAGTGCATGTCCTCACCTCCTCCAGCAGATGGTTTGGTAAGTAGATGGGGCAGTTGTACTTCAGGTCACTGGAGGACTTTGCAGCTATTTTGGTTATCATTACACAAGCACACTGATAGGTGTAGGGTAGAAAGGTGTGCAGCCTGCTTTTGTTCTGTCCTTGCTTGTGTTTTTATGTAGCGTGCAGAAAGATGGAAGGGATGACTGCTAGCGGTGGGCTAGCTGGCTGGCTGGCCATGCCTGAACACCTTTGTCCTTTTTGTCTGGTAATGCTTGACAACAATAAAGCAGCAGTAGGGCAGTGGACAATTTTTTTTTGTGATTTTTTTTTTGGACTTATTTTGCTGTACTGAGAACTGGAGTAAAGAAACTCTGCTGTTTTGTTTTTGGTTTTGGTTTGTTTTGTTGTTTATTTGTTTTTTTTTTTTCCAGTGGGGAAATATAGCACCTTGCCAACACTGTGCTTTCCATTCATCTTCTAGATTACTTCTGCCTTTTCTTGTCCTAGGCTGAATTTCATACTTTTTCTCAGCCTTTTGTTCCCTGACCAGCCATGGGAACAAGAGGCAATGAGAGGTGAGAGGATATACTGCCTGGAGAACATGGTAGAGGAGCATGGAGTGAATGTGAAGCCATGTGTCTTGCTCCTGCTCTGTTGGTTGCTGCACCATGGTGGGTGTACACACCTGGGCCTTGCTCTCCCTACCTCTAGGAATGAAATGACAGTGACTTCTTTCTGAGGATGCTGGTAGGGAAAAATGTGTTGGTGCTATTTTACTATTACCACCATGACCTAAGACACATAATAAGGATAAAGGTTTGCAGCAAAGCTGCCTTGATTTGGGTCTTGGCCAAGCAGAACCGCAATGTTTTTCCTCTGTCATTATGTACAAGGGTGTGTTGTGCTCTATGGATGTATCTACACTAGCATCAGCAGAGATATACAAATAGACCATGAATAAGAATTCAGAAACTCTGTGAAGAGTTTCTTTATCTTATGGGCTGCTCCCCATGTCAGGATAGTGCATGGTTTATTAAAGCTCCCAGGGCTCATTTTGCTTGTGCGCTCATGCTCTCCCGCAGAAACCCAAACAGTTGCAACCTTAATCCCAGATGCTAAAGTGCCACATGTACTGTTAGCTTCTATAGGATCTGCATCTTCCTTGGAGGTCTCCTGTGTGCAGGAGGGGTTGACAACCATTGGAGGAGGCTGTCTGGGGAAAGGTGTGGAGTTTCCACTGTGGAAGAAGGCCTCTAGGAATAAGTTCAGCCAGCCACTGGCAAGGTGACAGAGATATAGGAATCTTGCCTTGGGGCAGAAGGATGAAGCTGGTGATTTCCTGAAGGTTGCTGCACAGGGAATCTTTACTCTTGGTCATTTTGGGATAAAGTGCATCTCTTGTTACACTGAAGTTACGCAGAGTAGTGTTGTCTGGACCACGAAACACTTCGGTGCTCTACAGACTAGGTAGCACAGCGAAAGCAAATGCATCTAGAAGCTCCCCCTGGAAGCAGTGTGTGTTCACCATGGTGAGGGCTGTTCCACCAATAATAAGCTGACTGGGGCCACGCTCATGTTTGCACTGTATTCCCTGGAGCCTGGGTCAGGAGAGCGCTTTGTGGCCTGGATATAGTGCCAGACTTGAGCTGGCTTCCACGCGTTTGCTTAGGACTCAGGATAAGCTCTCCCAGATACGTATAAAGGATTCTCAGTGGAGAGACACCTAATTGGCTTTGCAGGAGAAGAATTTTGGCACGATTTATTCACTTTGATTCACGAGTGGCTGTATCAAACCTGGCTGGCACAGCACAGGATCACTCAAGCGTCTCTGCACTGTGCACTTGAGTACTCCTGACCAGCAGCTGCTCAGGGGTGCAGGCACACCCGTGCTGGCTCCGCACGCTGCCTGCTTGGCAAAGCTGCCCTGCTCAGGCTTTGAGCCACTGTGCACTTGATCTGTCTCTCGCAAGAGTTTCGCCTCATTCATGCTGTGCAGAGCCAGCGCTAGTCGGGAGCCACCGCTGTATTTCTGCACCAATGGCATGATTAATCTGCAACTGGATTAGATCATCTCTGGAGATGATAAAAGTATTTTTAGAATTAAATAAAAATAATACTGCGATCAAGGAGGCTGGTTGTGCTGCTTGTGCTTAAAGATGCTTGGTATTTTCAGTTACACTTTTCACCTTTTCTTGCCTCAGTTTCATTCTCAGTAAATAGGGTTAACAATCTCTCTGCTTACGATTGTTGCCCCCTGAGGAACTGTAATGATCATTATTGTTATCCTGTCTTTGCTTTGAGACATTTAACAGTCTTGCAAGGTTGGAGCGGAGTCCCTCAGGGATTGGTACTGGGACCGGTGCTGTTTAGCACCTTTGTTGGTGACACAGACAGTGGAATTGAGGGCACCTTCAGCAAGTTTGCCGATGACATCAAGCTGTGCAGTGTGGTTGACACTCTGGAGGGAAGGGATGCCATCCAGAGGGACCTTGACAGACTGAAGAGGTGGGCCTGTACCAACCTCATGAAGTTCATCAAGACCAAGTGCAAGGTAGTGCACCTGGGGTGGACCAATCCCAAGCTCAAATACAGGCTAATTAAGAGCAGCCCTGCAAAGTAGGACTAGAGGGTGCTGGTTGATGAAGCGCTTAATGTGCTAGCAGCCCAAAAAGCCAACTGGATCCTGGGCTGCATCAAAAAGTGTGTGGCCAGCAGGTCAAGGGAGATGGTTCTGTCCCTCTACTCTGCTCTTGTGAGACCCCACCTGGAGTACTGTGTCCAGCTCTGGATCCCCCAACATAAGAAGGACATGGATCTGTTGGAGAGGGTCCAGAGGAGGGCCACAAAGATGATCAGAGGGCTGGAGCACCTTTCCTATGAGGACAGGCTGAGAGAGTTGGGTCTGTTCAGCCTGGAGAAGAGAAGGCTCCAGGAAGACCTTATAGCAGCTTTCCAGTACCTGAAGGTAAAACTGGGGAGGGACTTTTTATAATGGCACATGGTGACAGGACAAGTGGCAATAGTTTTAAACTAGAGCAGGGTAGATTTAGATTAGACATTA
Organism: Baryphthengus martii; assembly: GCA_013396935.1. Classification (NCBI taxonomy): domain Eukaryota; kingdom Metazoa; phylum Chordata; class Aves; order Coraciiformes; family Momotidae; genus Baryphthengus; species Baryphthengus martii. The sequence continues at coordinate 295,172 of VWZK01004986.1, forward strand.
GGAAGAAGTTCTTTATTCTGAGAGTGGTGAGACACTGGAACAAGTTGCACACAGAAGTTGTGGATGCCTCATCCCTGGAAGTATTTACAACCAAGCTGGATGAGGCTCTGAGCAACCTGCTCTACTGGGAGGTGTCCCTGCCTGTGGCAGGGGGATTGGAACTAGATGATCTTTAAGATCCCTTCCAACTCAAGCCATTCTGTGATTCTATAAGTTTAAAAAGATGGGCTGAAACTTTCCCATCCCCAAATTCTAGCTCAGACTGACATTCTATGGAAAATTTTAGCTGCTTCTGTCCTATTTTTGAGATCAAAATTAGGGGGAAAAGTGAGTTCCTGCACATTCAAAAAGGAAAATGGTTTCTTTAGAACTTTCCACTGTGTTGTGCAGCCAGACCTTGAAACTTAGCAGAAGGGTGAATTTGTGGGGCCTGTGTGACCCAGGTATACTTTCTGCTGCCTTTGAGAAAATTCTACCTGAATTTGTCTAGGTAAAGAGCTTTTGAAAACTCAGGCCTGATTATCCCTGTGCTCAGCAGAGGCACTGTAGAATTTAGTGAGGAAAAAGCTCCCAAGTTTTCATTCCCTTGCAGCTACTGTATGTGATGGGGCTGTGCCTTGTGCTCCCCCTCAGCATTCTGTGCAGGTACCAGGTCAAACCCAGACTGGCTTTGCAGATGCCATGAGCTGAGCTAGGGCTGGTCTCTGGTAGTAGGAGTGGGGTGCAGATCCATATCTCCCTTACTTGCTCAGGGACTGTCTTTTGTCATATTTGGAGGTGATTGGAGGAGCAAGCCACATTGCTCATGTCCAAGGAGAGAGCGAGCTGGTCAGGGAGGTGACCAAGGCAGGGGGTGTCTGGGGACAGAGGAGCATGGTGAGAATGAGACTGTATGAAGGGATAGGGCAAGAAAGGAGGAAGCGAAGCCAAGTGGAACTGGATGGAGACAGGGACTCACTGTGGATGAGTCACATTGATGGGGTACCCTCCAAGCCTTCTCTGCTTCAGGCTGTCCCAGTGCTCTCAGCCCCTGGAGCTGGCCAGGCAAGCAGACCAGTGTCTCATCCCAGAGGAACTGAAAAACTAGAAGCTTGCTTGTGAATGGTGTGGGATGCTACACCACTGAGCACCCTAAAAAACTTCACAGGGACTTAGAGGTACCGCAAATAAAAACTGTGGTCACACCTTTAGTGTAAAGTCAGTAAAACAGAGAATTAAATATATGCTCAGTTCCTATCTGTTGAAGGAAACAGGAACAAACTGAAGTATATGATATTTTTTATTTGTTTGTTTTAGTACATGGTCAGCTATATTTTAGCAGTGGTGTTGCTTTTCTGATAGCATCTGGACTGAATACCTGAGCTGTGTTAATACTTCAGTGATTCAACAGTTTGCATAGAAACTACTTTGAAGCTTGGTACTTGCACAACAGGGATTAAAATAGAGCTGAATTAACATAATAAGGTAATAACTATTAATAATTGTTTTATTAGTGACAATTAACAGCAATGGATTAAATTCAGAGAGTTTAAATTTCTACAAACTAGATTATCCCTTTTGTCCTTTCCCTGCAGGTATATTACATTCTTGAAATTTCTCCTGTCATTTCTGTGTTGAGAACTCAGTGATGTGGTGGTCGTTTCACTGTCTGAGGTTTGCTACTATGTGTTTGAGATTTACTGCTGTCCCATTTAACAGGAGAAGAGTTTTGGTGCAGGGACCATCCAGCAAAAGGTGTTTTAGGACTTCAGCAACAATGATGAAATACAGCAGGTAGTACAGGCAGAGCCTGTTTCCTCCTTCAGAGGAAGGAAAAAGAGAGACATGACTCTAGGTAAAGAAAACAGCTTCAGTTGATGATTGAAAATGTGGCTGGCGGATGCGAAAGGGATAGGCGCTGAATTTCCCCAGGAGCTGCAAGTGGTGGGCAACACATATTTGTCACCCAGGTGGAGGAATCACATCTGGGATCTCTAGCAACAAGGGCTGCCACAAGTGGTGTGTGAGCTTACATGTGCCATGTTACCTGCACTTCTAGTCTCCCTCTCAGCATCACACCATCTGAGGAAGAGGTCCCACTGAGTGAGGAGAGAAGCTGCTTTCCCTGGAAGTAGTTGAAAGATGCCCTTTGGGCATTAGTACTCTTCCCTGATTTTGTGTTTATTGAGAAGAGTGGAAGTTGAGGACAAAATCATCTTTTGCCTGGATTTGATATGTGTTTGTGGAGGCTGTCTAACCCAGCCTTTTGCAAAGCCAGGCAGTGTGTCTCCTGATAGTTCACTTGGCCAAATATACCACCCTTGGGTGCCTAATGCTGGACACATGTTCATATTGAGGCATGACAGGAACAATCACCTCCTCTTAGAAGTGGTGAGCTGCTTTCTGAGGAGGCAGAGATTTAGTCCCAAAGCAGGTGCTGAAGATGTTTGGTCCTGCCAAAAACTAGACCTGAACCCTCTAAAGGAGTTTTGAGTCCCTTCCTTTATGACTTCAAAATCATGAAAGAGTTGATCGGATTCACATGGAAATGACTCTCTCTGCCTGAGCTGTCAACCTACACTAACTTAGCACGTTTTTGCTTAGAAGTCCTTGTTCAGAAACAAGGTAGAAGGTGGTGGTTTTCAAGGCTTGGGCAGAGTGATTTATACATCACAAGGGAGCAAATAGGGAGGAGACTGAAGTTCCTGGAGCACCTTCTTCCTCTTTGTGTGGTGCCTGGGTCTCCAGGAGGTCCATTGAAAATGAGAGTGAAAGCTGATCAAACATAGCACTGATAACAGGCACTGGCATGACATTATCGCTCCATCCCTGCTCCTGCTTCTCTGTCATGGATAAAAGGCATTAAGGCCTGTGAAATGTATGCTGAGATCACTTCACCTTAACAGCTCCAATGAGCTGCCTTCCTGCTGTTGAGTGAGGTTTGTAAATATTCTTTGTCATGCAGGGAAGCTTTGGGGTTTGACTATCCTCGTCTGCCTCCTCCTGCGTCTTGGTATAGGCAGGTTCAGTTGTGTAAGTGTTTGGGAGATGGCTGTTCACTGCACGGGCGTTCCTGGGACCAAGCATGAAATTTTTCTATTTAGCTTTCTTGATCTGTTGCTTTCAGACTGTGTCATGACCCATCACCCTGTGATCAAAGTTACAGTCACATCTAAAAAAGCTAATGCAAGCAAACGCTCTCTTTCTCAGATAGAAAGCGCTTTTTTTTTTTCCTTAAATCATTCACCAAGGGATTGTGAATCGAGAGTAAATAATTTTCAAACCAGTTGTGACTTGAGGGGAAAACAATTTCTTAAATTATGTGTTGTGCAGGAATCATGGCTAAAATTGGCACCAAGCATTACCTGGAGTGTAACCGAACCATTTTCTCCTATAAAAATCAATGACAACAAAAGAGAGCATCCTCCCCTTCCCTGCCCCCTCTAGGAGGGGTGTGTTTTAGTTGTGTGTGAGTTGCTATTGCAAGTATGAGAGGGACTGGTGCTGTGAGAAACCCACAGATAGTGGCTCTTAATTCCTAGGGGCAATATACATCTGGAGAGAGATTTCATTGCTCTGCAGGACACATTATTCTTTCCCAACGTGGAAGTATAGCTTTTCAATCAAAGCAATTTCCCTCCCACCTCGATAAGTCTTGAAAAGGTGTATTTTTGTTGTGTATGTCCATGGCACTTTTGCGTTTTCTCTTAATGGTCTAGAAAAGGCTTTCTTACTTGCTGGGGGAGTTCAGAGACTGCCAGGTTTCTGGGACAATGAAGCCTTCCCTGTGTTTCTCCATAGTTTTATTTGCAAGTATGTTCCTGTTCTCTATTAGGTAAAGAAATGGAGCAAATGAGAAACATTGGGAGCAATTACTTTCTAAAGTGAGGGGTGAAGGTGGGCAAAGCACACACGCATTTGATTTGTTCCTTTGATTCTTGTTTTCTACTCTTCCCATATGAATATCTTTCCTGTGGATGACACAGGGGGTTCCTGGCAAGCCCAATTAAAGCCCAGACTTCAATGTGTCATTTCTTTTTTTTTTTTTTTTCTAATGGCCTATAATCGTGTCCTGCAATAATTGAACTTTGGAGTAAGTCCCAGCAAATCACTCTGAAACTGCTTTTCTGTTATCCCATTACCAACACAGAAAACAAAAAAAGCCCAAAACAACTTTTTGTTTTTGCTCTTGCCCAAGGAAGGAATGTGCAAACTAAAGGTCATTTTTAGTTTCTGCCTTTTCCCAGCGCCCTGCCCAGAGAAACTGTGCATGGGCAAGGAGTGCCATTGAGTCTGGGGAAAGAGCTGTTTCCCTTCCTGTTCAACCTTGTTCCAGGATGAAGTCTGGTGTGAAGAGAGAGATCTAGAATTCAGTTATTTGCCTCTGTAAACTCACTGTCTTCCAGACTATTGTTGGAGTTCTTCAGCCTGGAGAAGAGAAGGCTCCAGGGAAACCTTATGGCAGCCTTCCAGTACCTAAAGTAGGCCTACAACAAAGCTGGGGAGGGACTTTTTACAAGGGTATGTGGGTAATAGGGCAAGGGGTAATGGCTTTAAACTGAAAGGGGGTAGATTTAGGTTAGCTGTAAGGAAGAAGTTGTTTACTGTGAGGGTGGTGAGACACTGGAACAGGTTGCCCAGAGAAGTTATGGGTGCCGCATCCCTGGAAGTGTTCACGGCCAGGTTGGATGGGGCTTTGAGCAACCTGGTATAGTGGAAGGTGTCCCTGCTTGTGACAGGGGAGATTGGAACTAGGTGATCTTTAAGGTCCCTTCCAACCCAAACCATTCTGTGATACTACCTAGAATTAATTTAGACTGGTAGCACCACAGGGTAGCACAAGCACAGCTGTGAAATGAAACCCACAGGTCGGCCTGTAGAATTTCCTGTGATTGAAGTCATAATGTCTCCTCTTAATTAATTTAATTCAAGTTTAATTTATTGAGGGTTTGCCTTGATTTATTCCACTGTTGAATTACTCACTCAGAGGGCTTGTGTGAAGAATCACTGCATTTTCTTGCAGCCTTGAAAAGTGTTTTATCATGTAATAATCCAGCACAAGTTACTGATTATACTAACCCCATCCTCTCACGTTGCTCCACCCCTCCACTGGGGAGAGCAGGGAAGTGAAAAGGAAGGGATGGATTCACAAGTTCTGGTGTTTGAAGGAGATAAATTTCTTAGGAGTTTGGATTCCCTTTATTCCCCCAAAGGGATTTTGTTCTCTCTCCTTCCAGCATTCACTAGAGCAGTGTGTGTGCTGGAGCATATCTTCCCCTCCTCCACCCCCTTCCCCCCTATCCTTTCCCTCATCCCAAGTCTCCCAATGCCCTTGTTGTTGTTCAGAAGGAACCAGCGATCCTCCTCCTCCTCCTGGCTGGGTGCAAGGCCCTGATTTCCATTTCAATAGCAGGCTTTCTGCTGAGGCTTCCCCACTGCCCAGGCTGGTAAACAAGGAGCCCACTGTTCGCGGATGGGATGTTCAGCCAGCCCTGACGTCCCCGCCATCCTCAATGCAGCTTTTCAGCCCCTCTGCTGAAGCCCGGGGCGCCAGGCTGGTAGGAGGACAAGGCTTCCAGCCCTGGGCAACACGCCACTCATTTTAAGCAGCCCCAGACTGTCCCCACTTAGGACTTTATGGTCTATCAGAGACTTGTTTGATTCACAGCTGGTTTTCGTGTGGCGCCAAGGTAATAAAAAAGGGAGGGATAAGTCAAGCTGAAGTGGTAGCAAGGGATAGGGCATGAGATAGGGTCCTTTGCCAAAGGCTTGAATGATGCAAAAGTGTGTGCATGCGGGTAAGCATGCATCATGCCCAGGGCTGCTGTCTCATGAGTTCATGGTGACACCTCAGGTCCAAGGCAGACCTGTCTCATCCCTGATGTTTTCTTCTTCTAAAAAACATGTGCTATCACACAGGTGGCTTTCTATATTGGCATTTATTTCCAGACATGCAGCTGCACATCTCCATCTCCAAGGATTCAGAGTAAAGACAGGAAAGAGGAGCAACATCTAACCCCCTGCCCTGGGACCTCTGAACCTGGGCAAACAAAATCCTCCTTGCCCCATCCCACCACACTGTGTGTGTTGCCAGGTGGGATCCTGCAGTGAGCTGGTTGGGTTTGAAGCACTAGAGTCTCATTACCTCCACAACCAGATGAGGATGAGGGCTAGCAGCCCCCTCTGCTAATTTTTTTGGACTTTGCCCTCCAGGTGATGCTGGTGCAAGTGTCACCACCATAGGGAAGCTCCTCTCCCCGGCAAGGCATGGGAGAACTTGGCTACTTCTCCTGTGGCTTTCAGCTTCTGGATGCTCTTGGTGGCATGAGGAGTCCCAACTGGAAAGACACGAAGGAGTTCCCAACGTTGTGATGTGGCAGGATGACTGTACAGGCTGTTTTTCTGAACAGTTTTCCTTTTTATTTATTTATTTTTCTCTGTGGGTAGAGGTAAGGGACTCCAGGTTTGTTTGTGGTTTTTTCCCTAAATAGTGTCACACTGATGACATTTAAATTCTGCAGAGCAGGCACAGAAGGGGCAGCAACAAAGCAGGCTTCCCTCTCTCCTGCTGTAGGAAGAGCCAGCTGGAGCGTGGGGACAGTGATGAGGCCAGGCAGACCTCTGCCAAGGCTGGCAGCAAACAAAGCCCACTAAAACCAGTTACAATGTGTTAAATCGCTAGTTCACAGCAGATGAGAATGAGAAACCTTTCTCTTCTGTCAGTTTGGATAAATTGCTGATAAGGTAGCGCTTGCTTCTGTTCATTTCTTAAAGTTTTAATTTAGCTGCGCCTCTTTTTCTCTTTCTTGGTTTTTCCACCAAGTACTTTTGATTTGTCCTCTGTTGATGCCCTTTTTTGCACTGAGCTCTTTCAATCGTTTTCCCTTTGCTAAAGGAGACATTAATTCAAGTGAGTTACACCCCTCTGCAGCAAGCAAGTAATGGAGCGTGTGCAGGGTCCCGAAGGTCTTGCCTTTGCTTCTTCTGCTTCCAGGCCAGCTCTGGCAGCAGGATAGGACTGGTAGAGTGAGGGTGGCGTTGAATCCTGCAAGCAGTGTGGGCCTCATTCAGGGTGGTGGTGGAAGCTTGGAGCAGATTGGTAACTGCTTCTCTACTGCCAACAAAAGCACTGGAAATCCAGCATTTCCTTTTCTCCAGGCTCTGAAGGTCAGTGCCCTGAGTGATGCTCTTTGGTTACCCCAGTGCTCTTGCCATGAAGCCAGCCCTGTGTGAAGGACAGGCTGTTGTGGCTGCCTGCCTATGCCCGTGGGTAAAAGGACGGAAGGGAGACTAAGAGACAAACCTACAGATGTGTGAAGGCTCCTAGCTGCTGCACTAGCATCCACTGACTTCACTGGGAACTAGGCACTTAAATATTCCTGACACGTGAACATAAACTATTAGCGGACACTTTGAGCAAATTGGTAGTAGTATGTGGGAAAAGGTACCAAGTCACCTTCCCAGTTTGGTGTCATAATTGCGGGATGATTATTCCTCCTTCAAGCAGTCCTCTGGCTGCCCATATCAGCACTGGAAATCACATTGCACTCTCAGCTTTTGTACACCTGTGACTAGTAAGAAGGTCTTTCTTTGTGATTGAGTCTCCCAATTTGGCATCAGCCTAGAGGAGGGGATTTCCAGTTGTTGATTTGGCAATGTTTTGTGTGTGTGTCTGTGGTGGAGTGGTATCACTGTGCTCTGAGAAGAAAGTGCTGTGGAGTTGTGAAGAATGGTACCTTTATTTTGATCTTTTGGGAGGTATTATTTGTAATAAGGAAGGGTCAAAATTAAAGCATGTAGAAACTCACAGTCACGTTTTCTTTATTACAAGAGCCTTTCTTGCTCTTTGCCATGAGAAAGAAAAAAAAGGAATAGAAAACAAACTGAATAAAAAATATTTACGAATTAGAGATAGTAGGAGCACATTTTGAGGGAGCTAAGCCCTCAGTGTTGTTTGAGACTGTAGGGGCTGGTGTGCTCTTATGCGCAGTACTTCAGTGGACTAATGATAGCTGATAGCCCCTGGGACATGCCCAGGAAGCACCGTGGATTCTCAGAGACCAGCAGGATCAGACCTTTTATTAACATTACCGATTGGTGAAGCACAAAGGGCCCAGAGGAAAATAAGATTCTGAGTCCCACTGGAATTCTCAAGTTCCTATGACAATTTTTGGTATGGAAACTTTAGGCAAGTCTTAACACAGGCAACAGATTGTTGAAATCTTTGTCCTTCTATGGGGTGTATAAACTCTGCAGGAGGGGATATTCTACTAGATAGCTTTTGAATGCTGTACTCTCTCTTACAGAGTTTATGCTGGTGAAGCCTGTGGAACTTTTTTAGGCTGAGCAGCTGTGGTTATTCATAACTGGTAATACATACCTGAGCTGATCTGTTATCTTTTTTTTAACAGTGGAGGTTGTAGGGAATTCAGGTAGAGAAAAATACAGATGCTTGTGTTACTGTAGCATTAATGTCTCAGATGAATATGTTTTCTAAACTGTGATGTTTGGGAAATGTCTTTATTGTGCTTGGAGAAGATAGTATTTTCAGTATGAATATTTCTTTATGGTTTTTTCAAAGATCATTTTGCTGGATGTTGGGTATGTAAAATGCTGAGATAATATTACTACGGGAACTTTCAGCATTTCATTTCCAGATTAGGAGTGTTTAGCTATGAGACTGATGATAGTTCAACCTGTTGTGTTTTGTTTTGTCAACCAATCTGCACATGGTTATCACCTGGATGACTCACAATTAAGTAAAAGGCAATGCAGAAATCACCCCAAAAACTCTCCAAACCCAACAGTAGCTATACTATATAAAACCCTCTGAATCCAGCCATAAATATGATCCTGGAAAGAGCTCAATGTTTTCTCTGACAGCTACATTCTGAATTCTTAAGACTTTGAATTTGCACTTTCCTTGCAGAGGAAAGGGAGCACCCCTTCAGTAGCATCTTTGCGTAATTTGGTAGGACAGTGTTGCGAAGAAAGGAATCCCATCTCAAGAAGAGCAGACTTTTCAGCTGCAATACTTGGGCACTTGAACGCAGGTTATTTATTTTTCTTTTTTTTTTTTTTAAATTTTTGAGAGATTTGTATCTAATGTACTCTGTTCTTCGTGTTTTGGTTGTGGGTTTGGGTTTTTTTCCACTTTGTGGACTGGTAAAGAAAAAAGGTTCTGGGAGCTCTTTATTTGCCCTTTTTCACTTTCCCATGTGACCCACAGTGACTACCATCGTGAGCGGGCAATGATGGGAGAACAAACCGCTCGTGCTTGTTAGGGTTTTGTGGTCTCGTTAACAGTGTGCCCTTTGGTTTAGATTCAGATATGTTTGTTTGAACAGGGAAGGAGAGGTAGGTTCCCACCAGCACAGTAGGTGTATTTCTCCAGCAAACCTGGGGCCCTGGCAGTAGTTGCAGCAGGCTGGTTCCTGGCTCACACTGCTTGCCATGCTGGAGGGGGGACCGGGAAGCTCCGGTGGACTGGCACTTCCAACTATTCATTGGGGAAGTAAGTTATTCCATTAGAAACCATTTCCCTCCCCACGGCAGCTTCCTGTCTCGTTTGCAGAGAGGATGCTGTGGCAGCAGCCACTGCTGCATCTCGGCAAGTCTGCACAGATAACTCGGAGCGAGTCGCAGAGAAAATGTATTCTTTCTGCAGGGGTTTAATGAGGCTGTGAATCATATTAGCGGAGCTGGCATACTTATGGTGCCATACGGTGGACATCACTCAAGCTGAGCGTGAAAGGGCAGGCACTGCAGGGTGTGCAGCAGAGACCGAGCTATGCCGAGTTTGCCGCTCGAGACTTGCGAAGCCTGAATAAAGCGCAACGCTCGCCACGGCGCGCCTCGTTCGAGTCTGGGTGCAGAATGTGCCAACAGAACTGTGCAGGACTTCCAGAGACATGAGTCCTCTGGCAGAGCATCCTTGAAGAGTGGGATGTGGTTTGGGCAGCGTGCGCATGCCGGTGCTGCTGTGAGTACCTGTGTTGTGACCCTGTTGTCCTGCTAGGTCAGACTGTGTTTTAATGGTGCGTAAGGAAATGTGGTATTGGGAAGGTTCCTTTGTTGCGGGCTCCACATTTGCCTCTGAGCCCTCCGTGTTGAAAGACCACTAAGCCTTTGGTCATCTGTGCTTTAAATTGGATCATGTGGAGTGGAGCGGGGATGCTGCACAGCAGGAAGTGGGGACAGTGGCTGAGCTGGGTCTTTGGAAATATTTTCTTGCTCTTTCTTCTGTCATTCTTCATGAGGACCTAAAATTGGATGATGAAGTAGGAAACAGGTCTTCCTTCCCCCTCCTCCCCCATGCCGTTCTCAAACACAGCAGTGATTGGAAGGAAGAGAATATGCATAAAGTTAAGAGTGTGCAGAGAAGGGGCTGGGCTGGTTTATTCTGTGCCTGAAATCTGAGCAAGCAGCTGGTGAGTGAAATCATACACGTACACACACACAGACAGGGCTCTACATTTATCAGTAACAGTGCAGTAGCATGGCCTCTGTATATGAAAGATCATGCCTGTGTTAAAGGACCCAGAGAGTGTCATGCTTTCAGGGTCTGCAAAGGAGAAAATCATTGATACATGCTGGAAGACCAAAAACATTGCAGAAGCAGAACTAGCTGTCTTGTTTAGGTTTCTTTTTTACATTTTCATTTATTGAAATGCTCTAGATGCAGGGGAGCTCTGCTCATTATTTATAAGTGTTGCTACTGCCTTGAAATGGAGTCTGCAGGCACTTTGATAAATGTAGTGAAAGCTTGTCTAGTGTCACTGCCACTTCTCTAAAGTGCCTCCTGCATCCTCTGCTGAATTGCTGTTTCATCAGTTTGGACAGCAGCGTTCCTCAGCGAACTGCAGTAAAAGTCTAGTTGCATCATCCCATGCTAACGGAAATGGAGCAGGAGAGAGCAAGCACCATGAGTGTCCTGGAAGTACTAGGCAAAGCAGGGGCAGGAGGAAGGAGACAGCCCTGCTGAGCCCCACTCACTCCTCCATTCTGATGAGTTCGGGGTAAAGGCTCCTGTTCAGAATTGCCACGAGCACACTTTTCTTTTGCCCTGTGGTGACAAAGAACGGCATTCCTGTTTGCATTGCCTGTTTCACAGAGTAGAAATTAAATTGCTCCAGCATCAGCCCCTCCTTCCCATCATCCCAATGCCCACAGTGGGGACAGGTAACCAATGGGCTGTATGTGGGGCTGTTCTGACAGCTGAGTGCAGGCAGCTTTTAGAGGGCTTAAAGAATGCAACTCCTCTGGGATCAGAGAAGGTTGAGGTATTGACACTGAAAAATCTAGTGACCAAAACACAAAGTGAGAAAATTTGTTTTAAAACAAAAACAACAAACAAACAAAACTCAACCAACAACAAAAACAAAAAAGCAACCTCCCAAAACCTTGTCTAGTCCTTTGGGCAGAGGGAGTTGCTTTTAGCTGCACTTGCTAAGCAGAAGCTGCACTTGTGCTGAAGCAGGTGCCTGTCAGGATGATGAGGCAATGGAAAGCTTGTCTTACAAGGGGAGATTAGAAGAGCCTGGACTGTTTAGCCTCAGTAAAATGGTAGGGGGAGTATGAGTACTCTGTAAATATGTTAGTTGGTGAACAATGTGAGGTAGGAAGAGCTTTTTAAGGCTACGAGAAGATTCTGGCAACAGTGCAGGCTCCTACAAATCACTTGTAGTAATCTAGTCTGGGAATCGAAGCTAAATTTTGAACCACTAGGTCAGGGAAGTTTGGAAAGAAGCTTCCAAGCAGAGTAACAGGAGCAAAACAACCATACAGTCTTTAAGATGAGTCTCGATCTGTTTGTGAAAGGGATTCTATGATGGGACCAGGCTCTGTGTGGTAATAGGAAGTGTCATAGGACAGAATCTATGCTCCTAGTTCCATATTAACTATACAGACTTCATGTATGAGGTATGTGTCTAAATAGAAATCACAGATGAAACTTTTAGTGGTTTGCAACTTCAGACTTATTTCTTGTGGTGCTTATTTTTTAATAGCTTCTTTCAGGGTATCGTTTTGACCTGAATATGCCGCAGCAGCATTTCACCCGGTGCCCAGGTTTCCCCTTTCCCCTCCTCGAGTCGTTTCACTTTCATGCACGCTGTTTCCACCAATGCATAGTGCTGCTCAGTACTTCGGGGGGCTGAAAGCTATTTACCAGCTAAGAGGGCAAGAGTACAGAACTATTTTCAGCCCTGTGACCTACCTCGGCCAATTGGATTGTGTCTGGCAATCCTATTTGGTGGAGATGGGGTCACGTAACCTGAAATTGTTTCTGCTCTTTGCCTTCACATCCAGCTCTCGTGCCTACGCAGTGACTGGGTTGTGGTGCCTGTGCTGTAATACCTGACCTCTGGAGGGGAGAAGAGCAGTGTGGGGTTTTGAGCTGTAGCTCCCGTTCCCTGCCAGGAGGTTGTCCCTTTCTCCTTGCTGATATCCTGCAGAGCATGGTTCTTCTGCCACAACATGAGGTTGCTCTCTACCCCTGTGCAGTCAGGGGTGGATGTGTCTAGGTCTGACCTTCAGCTCCGTAAGCCTTTGTCCTTTGTTTTTTTTTGCCTTGCTGAAAATCTGTGAGGCTTGTGAAGTCGCTAGGGGCTGAGGAGTGGCTGCTGGGCAGCATGGAGGAGTGGCATCAGGATCCGCATGTTGAGTTACTGACTCTTCTGGAACACTTGGATGCTTACCAAGGAATTACTGACACTTTGACCCTGAATCCCAGCTCATCCTGTACGGGCCTCAGAACTTAAGCTTAAGCATACACACTTCGTGCAGCCATCATGGGAGCTGATCCCTGGCTACGTGGTGGCTGCAGGGTGATCCAGCATGACCTACTGAGCTGCTAAGGTGGGGGAATGGGGCAAGAGGAATGAGCCTGATGGCGTGGGCTTGCTCAATCAAGTAGACGACTTTTCAGCCTAGGCACCAGCCCCAGCTTAAACCTGGGTTTCTGCCTAGGGTTTTGGTGGGGAGTGGTACCTCGGCGTGCCGCTGCAGTGCTTCCATTCTTGCCTGGACTCCCACCTGCTAATAGTCATATGTATCCTGGAATGGGCAGGAAAGGCTCAGGAGTTAAGTCACGTGAAGAATGGTATATCAATAATTTCTTATACAGTTCACTTCAAATATTTAATGTATTTAAGAGTACTGAAAAATCTATTGCCTAAATGAAACCAAGAATGAAAAGGATTGTTTAGCCAAAACCACGTGTTTCAGACAGGATATAAGACTCAGGTTTTTCTTGGTACAGTAACTAAACAGTGCCCTCGCAGGATCCATTTTTAGCGCAAATTTACTAGGACGGAAGGACTGTGAAGTTGCATTGTCTGCTCCATCCTTATAGCATTGTACCTTGTTGGCCAATTTCAGCCCTGTTTGACAGGAGTCTCCAAAATGCTGCGTTTGCCAGAATTCATCACAACATACAACAGTATTATGAAAGAAAACCAAATTAATAACCCCATTGAGGGAAAGGAGGTCTGTAATGCGAACTTAGATTACTAGGTGTTAGAAAACCCAAGCTAGCAGGTTGTAGGAATCTAGGCTTCAGTCCTGCTACTCAGGGATTCCTTGAGTATTTGGGATGGGGGCGTGTCTGTAGATACTCTCTCTGGGCTTGCACAAGACTCCAAAGCAGGAATGTTGCTGAGTTTTGTAGCTACCAGTAATAGCTCAGCTCAGCTGAGGCGCTTATCTCGGCTTGATTGCTGCATGTTTCGGTCCTTTGATTGACAGAGGGTACCCTGTGTGGCAAGCTAGGCTTACATGCCTGCCTTCTCTCTCATCAAAGACAAACAACTGTGGGCTAATCCCCTGGGCAGCCTCAATGGCAGTGAGAGATCCTCTGCTCTCCTTTGAGGAGTAAGATGAAATTCTCCCTCTGGCCCCAGCACAGGTCCCACAGGTGCTGCTCAGCCCATGTCGGGGTTGATGCTGCTTCTGACTTCCGCCTGTGCTCAACAAAGCTGTTCCATTTGTTTCAAGGCATAAAACTTTACACAGCAGATGCATGTTTTCTGAAGGAGTGGGAGGAACAAGAAGACTGGCTGAAGATAAGGTGCAGTCTGGTATGAAAGACTTCTGCCTTTCCCTAGCTAAAGCATAAACTGGAGTTTGTGCTGCGTCACTAAAGTCAGCGTCAATTCGGGCACGGGACCTTTGTTGCCATGGGTGCTGGACTGGGCTGACCCTGAGTCTTGATGCTGTGTGTGGTGAGCCTTTGTCTGCCTCGTGATGCAGTAAAACAGTTGGCAAGTGTTGTCAGAAACCCGTGCATGCAGTACTTTGCACTGCTTTAGACAGCGCTTTTCATCATGGGCCATTGCAGATGCTGCGTTAAGCCTGGCAAGAAACCCAGGAGGTAGGTCAAGTACACTGCAAGCTGGGGGAGCGCGCATAGTCACGCTTGTGGAGTCACAGGGTGGGCAGAGCAGAGGAGGCTCCTGGCAGTCTCCCTTTCTTTGCAGCATTCAGACTACTAGCTTTCATTGCATCTTGGCTTGGCCACTCCAAGCTGCATCTTCCTCCTCACCTGCCCCTCTGGCCTGTGCAGCAGCAGCCAGAAGCAGCAGCATTTTTCATGCTACAGTAATATCCAGCACTGCAAATTTAGGCTGGAGTTTCTCTTTCTCCCTTTTCCATTGCCCCAGTATCCTTGTTTCCCTGAGTCTTTGCACGAATGGTGTGAGCTCTCCCAGAGATACTCAGCAGTAGCACGTGATTTGTTGTGGTTTCTTTTCTCCTGCCTTCTTACAAAGTAAAACCTTTTTTTTGTTTCAGTGTTGGCAACAGTAGTGCCATTGGATTTGGATCCAGCATGAAGATGAGCAGCCAGTATAAATCCTGGGTGGGTTTTTGGAGTAAATAATACACTCAATTCATCTCACTGTGTCATTTGCACTAGGTGTCTTGGAAACCAGAGCCTCAGTTAGGCAGGAAAGCCTGCACCAGCTCGAGATGAAAGGATCTTTCCAGCCTGACTGCTGGCATCCCTGCTGGGATTTCCATCTAGGTTTTCTCATTTTACCTGGACAATACTTATAACCTTAGCTTTTCTTGTACATGCTTTAATCTCATGTTTCAGACTGCTGGTCATCTGTAGGGTCAGGAGGGCATTTTTTCCTCTAATCAGCACTGCAGGATCTGCTGTAATCTAGCTGGATTTTTCCCCTCTCCTCTGTACTTTGAGGCATGCACCACTCTTACAAATTTCTGGGAATTTTTGCCCAATAAATTCCTCCTGATAGTGAAGATGCTGAAAAGAGCCTTGCAGGGTGCTAGTGGAGCACTTCATCTGTCCTCCTGTCTCTGGGCACTCTATAGTTAAAGCTTTGGGTCTTCTACTATCAGGGACACGGGTCATCAGGAGAAGGATGAAGTTGTTATTTGTGAGACCTTTCCGTATCAGAATGTCCATTGCCAGCAACTACATGGTCTTTCCAGTCCTTCCTTCCTAGTGACTGGGATGTGATTCATCTGAGGACTAGCGGGATGCTCACAGTTCATAGTAGGGATCGGACTTCCTTGTGGACTGCCACCATATTTTCCTGCATCCTTCCACAAGAACAGCCTGTGTTGTCATCCTGCTCAAATCTCTCCCATTTGAATCTTTTTGTTCACTTCATTTAGTTGTGAATCACAGCAGTCAGGCTATATTAAAAAAAAAATAAAATAAATAATTTACCAATAATCTGGGTTTAGAAACAAGCCTCTAGGATGTTTCATTAAATCCAGTGTGATGGAGGCAGCCAACAGGCATGCGTGGTGTGTGTGTGCATAGAGAGCTGGCCGTGGGGGAGCAGAAACTGTGTACAAGTGGATGAGAGAGGGAATAAAAGATCTGGTTAAATAGATCCTTTCTATCCATGCTCCAAATATAATGTTCTTAAATGTGTAACCCATGAGGAAAAAGCAATCTCCTTATGAAATATGTGGAAAGGCTTGTGCCAGGAAAAGGTCAGCAGCCCAGCTTTGCATGTCTAGTGTGGCCATGGGCTGGGGTAGCAGAGGGTTTTGGAAGGGAAGAACTATCTTGGCTAACTCTTTCCTGGCACAGCGGGTGGATTTTTCTGCTGGGATCAATCTGCAAGGCTGATGACTCTCACCTAGTTTGAAAGAAAGGCAAAAGACAGGCCAGGAAGGGGATTTGTGGACTGTTGTCTTACCTATGCATTGGCTGTTGGAAGAGTGGAATGGAAACAAAACTCTGAGACTCAACTCCTGTTTTGTCCCTGGCATCCATAACCTCTATGCTTCTTTCTTTCATGAACTAATTAGTACTTGGATTTCATAAAGAACTGATTTTGGTTTGTCCAGAGTTATTTTGGAGAGGAACAGGGAAACCTGTGTGTGCCAGAAGGGAATACTTCAGTCCCAGTAGATATGCCATTTCTTTTTAAATTTATTTGCCTTTTGTCATTTTAGCACCTTGTCCAGCTTTTCTGCTTGTGTTTTTTATTTACCAAAAATAGTTGAACTCTCCTTCCTCTTTGTTGCCGTGCAGAGTCACTCCTCACCTCCCTTCCTCGACTGCCTCATTAATGGGACATGAGGAACCCTGGTGCCCAACAGCTTTCCCCAACAAGTAGGCAAAAGCCCCTGAGGATATTTCCTCCTTCTAGGCAGCTGAGAGTGTAAATGGCGCTTGTGCCCACCCAAGCTAAGTGGGTTGCACAGCAAGTGGTTTTCCTGCTGCCAGTGGTGTGGAACGCGGCTGCTACAGCTGCGTGCAAAGCCAGCATCGTTCTCACATGCCTGGTATCCATTTAAAAACAAAGTGGGGGGGAAAAAAGGCTTTTTGTTTTCCAACTGAAATAGCTTTGATAAGTCACAGGCACCACATCTGTAAATGCAACAGTTGTGTGCGGCCCTAAGATGACCAGCTCTGTTGTGCTCGTCCCCACGCAGCCATGAAGCCCTCAGGGGCTCCTCTGAGCTGGGGGTTGGTGAAAGCTAGAAGATGTGGTGGCAGAGAACAGGCAAAGGATGGCAATCCTTTGCAAATAACCTTACGATGGTGAGAGTTGCCGAGCACAAGATGTAGCTGCTGCCGCCGAGTTTTTCAGCTATATGACAGCAGTGAGCCATCGTGCTCGCAGCGCTTGCTGAAATAAAAGGAATACTGTGGAAAGGCGTTACCTAACGATGACAGCTTTGCAGTCTATGAAGCCTTCTCTGAAATGCAGGGTGATGAAAAGGATTAGGGTAGAAGGGCTCATCTAGTCCAACCGCACACGGAGTAGTGCAGCATGTAACTTTGCATTAAGGACTTCCAGCTGCATTTTTGCTCTCAGGCTTGATGAGTGTACTACCTTTCCCTTGTTTTCCAGCCATCTCTTGGCTGCTTGAGTATCTGCAGTGCCAGTGCATGTACTGAGATATTAGGGAAGGGGGGCTGCTCTGTTGAGCTCCTAGTTCAAGCCTTCTGCTGGAACTGCTGCTCCTCCATGAGGCCATTTTTGTGCCACAGCAGGCCATGCAGGTTCTCATTGGGTCTAATTAATGCTTCTGGCAGTGATGACAAGTGGCCTGCAGAAGTGTGAATCTAGTTTAAGGAGACTAAGAAGCCAAAAAAAAAAAAAAGCCGCCTAATCTGATCATTATGCTCAGGCCAAGGGATCAGCAAAATGATCAAGCAAGGAAGAGAGACAACTTCTGGCTACTAGATTTTGCATCCCTATCCAGACCAAGTGTTGAGGGTAACTATTAACAATCGTACCACAGTGAACATCAATCTTGTAACAAACTTGGATAATACCCTCTGGTGAATTAACAAGAACCGCTGATATCTAAGTGCTTTTCAGTTGTGCATTGCCAGCAATAAGTCTCAGTTCTGGGGACCTGAGTCTCTCCTCAATCTGAGTTTAATTCCCTCCCATCTGCTGTCTGCATTTCCCAACAATCCTTGCCCAAGTAGGGCATGGCCTGTGTTTTGAGGGGAGCGGGGACACTCTGGTCTCTTGGTAGGCTGAAATTTCTCAGGGGGAAGATTTCTGCTATGTAAGGATATCCATGGTCTGTTGTGGTCTTTGTACACTGGCATGGCATGTGCAACCAGGCACTGCCTCAGCTGGAACATCCCAGGAGCCTCTGCAAAGGTGGCTCTACCGATCGGACAAAACTGTACCCAAGCTGGTGCAGTCTGGAGCATGGAACAAAGATGTTCTTATTCCCACCATTGCTGGGAATAATGAGGATAATTATCTCATTATTCCTGCAGCCTCCACAGCTCCCAAAGAAAGAGTAACTGGTGTGCAACAATGCCTCTGCTGTAAATAACGCCCTCAGCACATTCCACTGAAGCATAAGACGGAGGTATAAAGCGCTGTCTGCCCTCGGACCACACTCAGATTCACCACTTCGGTTTTGGTCCACTGAGCTTTAGGTGTTTTTGTTTTGTTTTTTTTTTAAAGAGGGAGGAGGGAGCACTGTGTGGGCTTTCTAGAATTTTATTTATTTACTAACTCAAGGCCGTGGGTGCATATGCAGTTTGCAACTGCTTGGAATAGCGCAGGAAGCCGGTGCTACCCCTGTCCTAGATATGACTGAAAACATCACTGAGAGAGCAAGAAGGGGAATGGGTGTCCTGGCTATGCAAGTGTAAAATTAGGGGGTGCCTCTTAGTCCTCCTGGACCTGTCAAAATACATTTTCATCTCGCTAAGGCCTCAGTAATGTCCCTGAGATGCTTGCTTGGCAGCAGGCAAGGCTAAGATGTAGGAAATAGAAAGGCTTTACTGAGGTTTGCACAGCCTGGAGAGGGTCAAGAGCAGAACCAAGTGCCATGACTCAGATTTGTTCACTTTCTTTTGTTATAAAGGTGTCCCATAAAAAGAAAAATATACTGCCATTAGAAGCAGAGATGTTTCTTTTGTCAGGCTTCTACACGTTTCACTGATCCATTGCTGGTTTGTGGAGGTTACTGCAGCGCTGCTGCTGACTGTGCCATTATCCATCGGTGTCTGAAATCCCCTGGAGTATGTTTTGGTTCTTTTCTCTACTTGTTATTCACATGAGAAATACCACAAAACTGTCTCCCAAGTTTTCCTAGAGGCTTTCTGGGAAGACTGGTAAGATGTATCATGAAGCTTCTTCATCCTTGTCTGAAAATTGCACTGGCTTTCAGGAAACTTTTTATTTATTTTCTTTTTTTCCCCCACAAGAATTTGTCAGGTAACTGGTTTAAATAAATGTTAACATAAAGCAGAGGGTGAGTTTTCAATGGTTTTTGCAGTTTCCTGGTTTAAGCTTCAGTTCTGTTGCTTGTGGTGTGACTATTTCATTGACTCACTGGACACGTCTTTGGCAAAAATGTGGAAGCTGAGACCTAATATTTTTCACATGTCTTAAAAAGAATTTTAAAAAATCAGATGTAAAAACTCTATCCATATGTACGTTTTCACCTAAGCCTTAGACTATTTTAAACTTACAAAGACAAAACCCTAAAGGCTGATACATCCTTCCCTTGCAGCCCCACGGGGAGCAAGGCTGGTGTTCTCTGGCATATGATCCTTCTCTGGGTGACCACTGTGCCCTGGCTGGGATGAGGGCAGGGGCAGATCAAAAGAAGGTGCAGGCACTCCTAGAGGGTAGTGGAGAGGAGCAGGCTGCAGGGAGCTGGGGCATCTCCCATCACTTTGTCCCAGGCTCTGCCACTGACTTGCTGCAAAACTTCAGTGCCTTGTTATCCAGCAGGTAAATCTGGCAGTGGTGACCAGTTGCTTCTGGTGTGGGGAGGCAGTGTGCAAATTAATGGGGCTTGTGCTCATACTTCTGCAAAGTGTTGGATGGATGCATAATATCCTTGTTCCCTATCTGGTCCCAAACCAAAAGCTCTGTGAGACTTTGCAGAGGAGGGATTCCTCATCTTTGCAGCTCATCTGCAAACCCTCCTGCCAGCAACCTCTGCTATTCCCACACTGAGCCAGCATCTCACTGGTACTGCAGGGCTGTCCCTGGCTGGTTGGTGGTTTACGTGGAGGGTGGAGCTTTCTGAAATCCTGGCCATAACCTTGGGAGTACAGTCTGCAGCCAAGCAATAAGACTTCTCCATCTTTGCAACACCATCTGTCTCCTCTAACCTTCTGTAATCCTTCAACTACTGGATTAGAAATTATCACTAGGCAGGGCTGGGCTGAATCCCAAGCGGCCTTCCTCCTTTGAGTGACTCAGGAGAGGAAAGCCTCACTGAAATGTGATGTCTTTCTTCCTGCTCTTTCTCAGGGCCCTACGGGGTCACCACCAGCCTAACTTGGGGCATCCTGGAGTGGTAGAGCTGGATTTCTGCTTTGCTTCTTGACATCTTGATCCTATGCCATGTTGAGGTCTAAAGCAGGTGGTTGTGGCGGCTGAGCAGGACCAGTGCAGGGAGAGGAGCACAGTTGCTTGTTTCTCCTCTGGCCTTGGCTTGCCAAAAAACATGTTCAATGCTGGTGTGTGTGGAGGAGAAATTCTAGGTCCTGCACTTACTAGTTTGACTTCCTGGAATCAAAGGAGAAATTTCTTTCCTGTGCCTTTTTGCAAGACCAAATATTTTGAGGAGGGAGACAAATTGCTGCCTTCTCATGTTCAGTTTCAACACCCATGTTATTGCTGTGACATGCCCATCATTGTCAGATATTTCCTTGCTACTTAAAACAGCTCCCTAGGGCCTCCTTCCAGCGCTGACAACAGTCTTTCTGCAGAGGATGCAAAATGGAGCGGCAAGGCTCAGTGCAGAGCAGTTGGTACATGGTGCTGCTGATGCCAACCAGCCATTGGATCACACTTAGTGCCTTTGTGCCACCGACATGTGCGAGGCTCTGTGATGCATGACAAAGTCTTTCCAACTCTACCCTACCACTATTAATGCCAGTTCTAATAGCGTGAGTGCTGCTAGCTTTTTCTTGATGCTTCCCAGTTGTGTCTGGAAGAGGATTTAGGGACATGTAGCTTAACTGTCTGTCAATGACAGTGTTATGACACTTGCCTACCCACAGAAGTGCTGCCACGCTAAGGTACACAGCACATGCTGGGTTCCCTCAGGCTGGAGAAGTTCATGTGCTTGCTGGGATGGTGGGAAAAGAGGCAGTGAGCCATCTTGACTGGAGGACCTGGGAGGTGCCTGGTTCCTCGTGCCAGGGCATGAGCCAGCAGTGTTGTATAAGGGGCTGGTGCTGCTGGTTTTAGGCGTTATTTTAGGATGTGTTTTATTAACACTGAAATTTGAACCAGAAAAGGAACAGCTCAGTTGTTTCTGCAGTACCAGCAGGAATAAGGAGCCATTAAAATGTATCTGGGTGAGCAGAGCTGGGCATGCAGAAGCACACAGAGGCAGCAGGTTTTAGCGGTGAAAAGGGGTCCTTTGGTAACAGTCATTTTTTCTGGCAGAAGCTGCACTTTTGTTGCTTCTCCCATGAGGTGCAGCAGGGAAAGATGACTGCCTGAAGGGTGCTTCTGGGAAGTGAAGTTGTGTGCGGTTTCCTCAGGGAAGTGGCAGGTTCTTTTGTGAATCATCCCTCTGCGTACATGTGCATTAGTTGTCAAGAGGTGCCACTCAGTGTCATCAGTTCTCACCTCCCAAAAGATCCTGCTCTAAGAAAGGGAATACAGAGAGGGAGAAAAAGGAAAGATGAGGTGCATGGAACTTATAAGCTCCCAGGGAGGTGATGTGGGCAATGCCTACATGATATATTGCAGGCAGAAGTAAGTTTCCTTGACCTTCCATCCGAGATGGTGGGTAAAAGCCAACGCTAGTCTGAAAGCCATGAGACTTCTTCAGTGCAGCCCTTGGTATGAGTTAATGCACCTTGCATTTCAGCATGCTAAGCACAGCTGTGCAGCTTTATCTGCTCACAGGATGGTCAGAGCTTGGTTCTGCCTGCAGTACACCAGGTAAATGTCCCAGTGACTTGACTGATGTCATCTTCTTATCATAACCCTTGCTTTTCCCAAAGTGCAGCTCACTTCCAAGTGTGTGTTTAAGGGAAGGCTGCTCAGGCTATCCCCTAAATAAGTAAAATGGCTCTAATGTGCATCAGCTGGTCCCATCTCCTTCAGATGTAATTGTTTAATGTACACATTGCACATTAGTCTCAGCCCGGTCACTCGACAGTTATGTTGCGGTTTGATACTGTGATGAGTTCACACAGGAATTTCAAATATCACAATGCAACATTGCAATATGACCATTAGTCTTGAACTATACCTTTAAAAATAATAGATAGCTGAAGCTCCAAATTTCTGTTTTCCTCTAAGGTTGAATATTCCCATGCTGTGGACACCTTTGGTGTCCTAGCAGATGATTTGCAGATTGACAGTGTCTGGGAAGCCACTTGCTACAGTGGTTGGAGGTCTAAGTTGGGATGAAGTGCTTTTACCCTAAGAAATGATCCCCAGAATGGGTAGAGTTCCTTCTATACGCTACAGTTGTTTGCACACAAACTTATGTTCACGTATGCTTCTTCTGGGAGTTGTTGTTTCTCTGGAGGAGAGCAGATGAAGAATTTTCCACAGTTTCAGTGGAAGTCGAGGAAGCTCTTAGGTAGGCAGAGCAGTTCCTGCAGTCCCTGCTTGTCTGCTGAAGAAATGGGACAACTGTTGACAGAGATGTGAGATGTCACTGTCTCTTTTCATCCAAGGGTTGAAAAGCACTTTACAAGCATTTAAGCTTTACAAAACCCCCCTGCGAGGTGTAGAAGTCCCAGTTTTCCCATTTCTAAAGACTAACAAAATGCCCTGCTCCTGCTTGATCTATTCATCACTGAAAGAATTTGGGACAGGATCTGGGACATCTATTCCTAGTCCTGTGCACTGACCACAGGGTCCTCCCTTCCTATCACCTTGGGAGGGACATAGACCACACAGTAGCGCTCTTGGGAGAGCACCCCATTTCAGGTACAGGTATAGCAGCCTGCAAGACCCATCCATATGTGCCTCCCATTCCCTATCCCTCCCTGCTTTCAATCTATGCCAGTGCACTGGTTACTTAAACCACAAAAAACCCCACCATCTTGTGTGTGGGCTTTTGTTTATCTTCCGGTGTCTCTGTGTTTCCCTTTCCAGATGGCCGTGCCAGACCTAAGCGCAAAGAAGACTTGACCGTGGGGGAAGGGAGCAGGTTAGGGATGCCCACCCTCTCGGGGACATGTCTGGTCTTGCATGTTGTGAATGGGAGCTGCTACTCCATCCTCTCTTCCTCTTCCCTGCAGTGAGCTGACCATCTGCTTACCTTAATGGACTAGAGATTAGCCCGGGGGTTAAGTTATCAACATAATTAACCTAGATTTCTCCTCTATGGCTGAGACAATTTTTACTTATCCACTGCTCAGGTGGTGATGTGAAATTCAGATGGCTCTCTAGGAACAACAGAAACTGGAGCAAGCAGAGGGGAAGACTTTCAAAGTTTGAAAATACTCTGAAGCCCCCAAGGCACAGAGATGAGAGATGATGAAGCTTGCACAGGGTCACATATGTTTTCAGCTATGAGAATGATATTGCAGAGAAGTCTAATATATTATTAATACTGCCCGTTCCTTACGTGAAGGGCTTTTCAGCTTTATGTCTCAAACCAGGCAAGACTCATTAGCTCCATTTTATGGAAATTTGTTCCTGGAACTTTTTTTTTTTAAAAAAGAAAGCTAACAAATTGAAAATATGACAACCCCGTGTTTCTGCCCAGTGGACATAGTGCAGAAGATTTTCATAGGTCTACCTGTACGACTCTTCCCAGCCCGTGCTCTGGATACAAGTGATTCATTGACAGGCTATCGTTTGATACTGTGGTACCACCAGATACTCTCTCTCTTCATTCTGGCTTAATATGCTAGAGCTAATGTGACTCTACAGCCACGTGTGGGTGGCTTTTATGCTGCCTTTTCCTTGACAGTAAAAGATTGGTGTTGCCACTTCAGAGCATCCCTAGCTGATTTTCCAGCCTTAGATTCAGTCTATATTTGTGGATACCACTACCAAACATGTACACAGGCAGTCTTCCTTGGCAGGGCCAGAGGTGGCAAGGCAGTTCCCTGAGTTTCAGAAGGCACCAAGTTTCTGCAATATGCCTCCTGTGACACTCCTGCCTGTGGCCGGAAAGTTCAAGCCATGCATATTTGCTCTGGGCTAAGCTTGCCGTGATCACTTGCAGAGGCTGTGAGTGTGGGAGCACTGTCTGACCCATCCCTGCGTGCACCTCTCGTGCCAGAGGACACGCCATGCAGAACTGGAGGACGTCTGGCGTGCCGTCAGGCTTCAGAGCCAACGCTCAAACGATCGTTGTAATTACCGTCCTGAAAGCTTTTAATCTCTTGGTTAAATAAAACCAACAAATGATAGCGGGAGTAGGGAACTGCAGATGGCTGGAGGACAGCCGTGCCACAAGCAATGAGATGTGCAAATGAACAAACACCCTCATCCTGTCAGAGATACCTAATCTTGCTAATGATGAAATTAGCATGCAGCTTTGGTCAGATCACACCCAAACCTTGGTGCTCCACTCCAGACCTCTCATTGTCACAGAGGCGAGCAAGTTAGGAGGAGTTCAAAGAATTACAAAAACGAGGGTGCTGGAAGGGAGCCGAGGTATGAGGAAAGATTAAAGCAACTAAGTGTGTTTATCATGGGTAATTGGTGATTAAGAGGGGAAACCTAACTGTCTTCCTGTAATTTGAAGGGTGTGAAGGAGGTAATTTGAAGGGTAGCAGGAGATATATAAATAGGAGCGATGTGATAAAGCTCAGCAAAATAAAGGTAGGTGGAATATCAAGGAAAGCTCCTAATGGACAAGGTTTGGTCTGGCTTATAAGTGACAATGATAAGAACATCTCTGGGACACATATATACAGGCAGGAAAATGCTGGAAGAGAGACTCCATAGTAGTACATCATTCTGCACAGCAGGGGCTGTACTGCCTGAGACCACACACATGCTTTGTTCCCTTCACTTTTTTTTTTACATGAAGAAACGAACAGCCCCAGTTCTTGTGATTTTTCAGTGGAGACGTGTTGCAAATGTTACATTTTCCAGTAACACTTTACCCCACACTGTCACTCTTAAATCTGTCTGCTGTCAAAATGTAATGTGGTGTCAGTCCTCATGTCTGTTTGATAAGGTCTGGGAAGGATTTGGTGGACGTTGGTGACACCACACCCCGCCCTAGACTCTGCTGAGAGCTGCTGTCCTTGGTGAAATAAGGGGAGCCTTGGTAGTGCCGAATTGCTTGGAGGTAGAAAAGCCTCAAAGCATGCCTGTGTTGATTTCGTATGTGCTGCTTGGTTTGCATTTTCAAGTCAGTGTGCCCATCATGCTGCTGGGCTTGCACTCTGCCTTTCAGTAACACTTAACAATTGCAGAACCCTCTTTTTGGATGGCAGAGCACAAGTCGCAGTGTAGGGAGGTTCTCCCTTATCTTGGGCAGGAAGGATCTGAGTTTTCTTACGAAGGGTTTATACATTCACTTTGTGCTTCTAGAGGCATTCAGAGGGACCAGGACCGGAGCACAGTGACAGCCACCTAATGTGTTAGTCCTTTGCTGTCCCACGATTGTGCCCATGCAGAAAAGGTGATGTCACTCTCCTGAAGTTTCTAGAGTGCTTGTAGTGATTGCTGTACTGTAGCTATCTTACTGGTTAAAAATATACCCCACCACTCCTCCCAATATTAAGCCTGCCTAAACACTGCTGGGGACTGGTTGATCCCCTCCATATGCTTACACATACCCCCAAGATGCCTGCATGTTTTCTACAGTTTGCAGACTTTTTGCTGGCAGAAAACACTGCCTAGAATGGGTTCCCATTGCAAACATCTCACCTCATTAATCTCCAGAACATAATGCGTTTACCAAGTTTACATCTGCCCATGGGAACCTCTCTGTAATGCACACAAATTCCTCATCTTGTACCTCATCTGTTCTCCTGTTTCTTTCTGCCTTTCTCCCCAAACCTGCATGCTGTCTCCCTAAATGTGTTCCTGTTTTGTGCACCATCTGACTGAAGATCATGGCACCAGGTACTAGCACGGCAAATGCTGTGATGTGGTGCCCATGCTCTGCTGTGGCTCCTACCTGGGGCAGCTGCTCCCCTTCTTCATTATCCTAACGCAGAGTGACTCAGCTTGAATGCCCCTGCAGTAACATGCCTGGCTGTAAATTGGAGACCTTTACAGTTGAAGGTTTACCTCTAACATCTTATTTTTTAGCTTGCCTGGTATAATTTTTTGCTCTGTGAGTGCTTGCAGACACTGTTGTAGGTTTTATTTTCAAAGCAGACTGCATTGTAATTAAGAGGGCCCCAAATGAACTCAGCCTAGCAATAACAAAACATAATAAACTGAGCTCCTAATAAGACTAATAGAAGAGCACTCAAGCTGCACTTGTCTGGAATGTTTCAGCATCCACATAGACATTTTACCTGACAGAATAATAGCAAGTTTCTTTCAACTGTTACATTCACTTTCTCTGCTAGAGTCTGACAGCTGCTGTCACCTCGGAAATCACCGACGATGGGGTGCATCCTTGTCTTTCCAGGGAGGTAACAGCAACAGCTAAGAGATAGAAGCTTTCATCCTGGAAAATTTTCAGACACCTGTAGGCAGGAAAACCCTTTCACTGGCAGACACTGACCATAGAACCTAATAACGCAACAAATGGCAACTGCAGGATTGATCCTTCACCTCCTTTCCACGGGCAGGTAATTCTGAATAAATGTAATCTATGACAAAATGCAGAAAATCAGGGCCTGTAGTATGATGTTGATGCTGACATGCAAGTTTTGAGGTCTGGTGTCCTGAGGAACTGAAGGCGTCTTTCTCTCAGGTAGAGTTGTATCAGCTGTTTCACAGCCAACACATACTGAGTAGACACTGTAATGCTGGCTGACTTGCAGCTAACCTGTTGGGCTGAGAGGCTCCATTTCTCTGTGATATGGCCCACTTCGGGTGCAGTCTGGTCTTAGTTGGCTTCAGAATGTGACTGAGCTGCTAGTCCTGGTTCCAGCAGTGCTCAAGTAACCTCTCAATCAACTGGCCTGGATAAAGTTCAGGTGGGTTTCATTGCTGGGACTCACCTTCCTTGTCTGGCAAGTTCTAGTGAAAAACAACTTGCTTGTCATCATGTGTCTATAAGAAACAGTAGATGGTTGTTTAAAGAGCAAAGGATCTTGGCACTGTACAAAAGTCTAAAGTTCTTGTCCAGGCAAATGTCAAGATCATTTCTTGAAGGCATCCCGAACGCACAAGATTTTGCAGGACAGTGTGGGACAGCAGCTTCTTGGCTGACAGATGGTACAGAACAGGAGTAGTCCTCCTCCTCTGTGCCCAAGTCCATAGTAACTCAGGGAGCCATCAGCTGCCTTCTTTGGTGAGGCCAATCAGGGCAGTTGCACAGTGGTGAGGATGTGTGTGCCAGCAGAGAGCAATCCTGGACTGACTCTGCACCTGGGAACAAACCTGCGTGCAGAGATGGTCCTGTTCATCTTTCCACCTTCCCCCTGCCAGGGGATGAGACAACTCTTTGGCTGGATCCTTCTCACAGGCAGCTTCAGACGCAGGGAGCAGGTTGGCAGCTGCTGCGCGGATGGCTGGTGTCATGCTGGAGGAAGGTGGCAGCACCGGCAGGGGTGTGGGGCCAGGCGGGAGAGTAGCGTTGCAGGATGGTGCTGTTGTGCGAGTGGCTGTCAGTCTTCTGGCATCTCCAATGGACTTGACAGCTGTGCAAACAGTGCAAGCGAACTTATCTGAGAGGAAGTGACAGTGAGGAAATGGAAACGTCTGGAAGCATACCAGAGAGTGAAGCCTCATCATAATATACCCCCAGGCCAGATCAGAATTACTTCAGTGCAATGATACATTATTTTTTTATTTTTTTTTACGTTCCTCTCAGGGAGGAAATGCTACAGATCATGACTGGTATTGCTGGGTATGTAAAATGTCATGTTGCACAGCTGAGGGAGTTGCTCGCCAAGGGAAGTACGAGGCCTGCACAGAAGTGCCAGCTTGAATGTGCATTTTCAGGATAGCAAAGCCTTAGCTTTCTGGACTTGGCCTGTTTTACAGTTCTCTTAATTTTACAAAAGAAGTCCAAGTCCTTCAGGGCTTCTACTGGTCACCTAAAAAGTCCAGGAAGGAATTTTTTATTACCCTCTCTTCCCGTGTATATTTACATTTGACATTGGAAGCGTGTGTGTGTTGTATTTTCGCCAGGATCAGATTTAGTTTGGTGTAACAGGGCAGGATGTTGCCCTCTCTTTTAATATAGTCCGGACATCATGAAGATACGGTAGACAATGTAGTGACCATGTCTCTCTTCACCTTCTGCCATACTGCCAGAAAAACAGCACCAAGTCTTTATTTTCACCTTCTCCTGAAAGCACAGAGGTGAGAGAAAATAGAACACTAGATGTGTGTGGTGGAGCCATAAATGCTATTAGGAAACCTTTGAGGCCAGTGGGCATTCCTGGCTGGTGGGTCATGTCATGATTGGGGACTGACATTTGCCTGGAATGGGGCTGTGAAATCCAGATTCATTTAATGCATTTCAGCTTTTTTTTTCTTCTACATCACCATCTAAATAAATCTCAGAGAGCGAAAGGCAGTTAAAATCATTTATCATTTGATGAGCTTCAGTTTTGTCTCTGGCAGATACTAATAGAGAAAACGTCGTCATCCAAACCCAAGCTGGCTTCAGCTGGAGTTAAATTACAGCACTGCTGAAGAACAACAGATTTGGGAGAGAAAATAATAACAGGTGGGCAGATTATTAAAATACAATGCAGACAATACCTGGAGGGTAAATATAATCAGCTTTGAGATGGCAACAAAATTTGAGGAGCATTTTGAAGGAGGAGAAAGCTGGTATACACATGCCTTCACAGTGAGGACCCCTAGTTACACAGCTGGAGAGCTGGTATCTTTATTTTATCAACTTGTTTTTCATCATACAGGAGGGCTTCTTGTACGTGATAACTCACAGGAAGCTTTGATGCATCTTATTTCACCATGTTTCACAGTAGGCTTCCCACAGCATCCCAGAAATCAGAATTGTCTTGCTACAAAAGCAAGTGCTTTGAGAGGCACTGGGGAGGCTAGCTGAAAGCCAGCCCTGGGTTGCACAGCTTGCCGTGGGTCCTGTGAACCACTGCGTGGTTATGAGCACAAACACCACCAGTGTTGCCCACCCCTGGTCCCAGACAAACAGTCCCAAAACTTCTTTGGATATGGGAGATGTCTCTCTTCTGCTCAGGTGTGCTTTCTTCTCCACCTTGCACACAGCCTTAGCCAGCCTCCTGCCCCATGTATCATGCAAGCTTTTTGCTCTGTCTGTCCTGCATGCTTTCAGCTGTTTGTTCTACTATACGTTTACTTCAGAAGGCTGTCTGGGGAAGACATATTCACGCCAATAAAATTGATAAACTGCCAGAGAGAGCGAGATACAGTTTTAGTAACTGGCATAACAGTGAATTTGCTGATCTGGCACAGGGAGGAGAATGAGAAAGGCTGGTGAATTAATTACAGCACTGAAGCAGTGCTGAGGAGAGCCTGGCTTATCTTGGAAGTGGTTCAGCTGCTTGGCTTGAGATAGGTGTCCAACTGTTGTACACCTGAGGAGGTAAAAAATGCATGAGTTTGAGAGTCAGGGCTGTTTCAGGCATGGGTCTGGTTGGTGTAAGCTGTTTTGAGACCGTGCTGCAACCCTCTGCCTGCCCATCCATGACTTCCCACCACCTCCCCTATCCTGGCAGTTGCAATTGCACCCCAGAACTGACTCTTTAAATAGCTGTACAGTCACTGGGGCTGATGTAAAGGAAGCAGCAGCAAGGTGCGGGAAAAGTTGGGACATCAACAAAGCATAATTTCAGTCTGGTTTAATTCCGGTTCTCAGCTCAAATTCCGGTTCTGGCTCTGCCACTGACCTGGATGAAGGCAGGTCACCTCTCTATGCCTCAGCATGGTCTCCTTAGCCCAAAAGTGCTGCCTTCCTTGTACAGCCATGTGGAGGCACCCAGGGCTGCTTGTGACCATCCTAGCTCAGGGGAAAGGGCAACCTATTGTTGTGGTTGATATCGCCCACTGTGGTCAGTATCCCCAGATACGTTACAGTTGACTGCACAAAACTGGTACCTGCTTTGTTTTGCAAAACTGAAGCTGTCTCTGGTGTGCTCCAACCATGCTATGGTCCCCTGTCCTACTCACAGGGCTGGAGGAAGAAAAGTGTTCATTTCTCAGCACTGTCACTTTCTCTCCTGCACCTCACCCCAGGTACCAGCTTTGGGGAAAACAAATGGGAGGTTAGTATCTCTGGTGAAGTGTTGAATGAGGTGGCTCCAGTGCTTCCCGGTTTACTGAGAAATTTCAGAGAAATGCACAGTCAGCGAACAAACTTGCTACCATTAGGAAGCTTGGAGTCTATGGGGCTCAGCAGCAGGTGCCAGGTCAAAGAAAGGCGATGTGTTGAACTGTATCTCCAGAGACTTCAATTGCACCATGAGTCTAGAAGGAAGAGCATCCCTTGTGAGAAGCATATTCTCTCTATGAGTAAAAAAATATTACTGTAGTGGTGTGGTGCTGTTACCCTGCATGTTTATGAATCCTCATCACCAAAGGAAAAAGATTTGAATGCATTTTGAATACAAGTGATCTCCTTAGGGATCGTCTTATCTGCGATGTATGACTGATAACTTGGCCAGACAAAGGTTATTGCAAGAAATAGTCTTGACCTTTTAAGCACACAACAGAGATTTGCAGCAACAGCGAGCGCTGCGCTTTCCAAATGAATGTGTTAGCAGGCGATGAAAGCAGAGCTGTGCATCTAATTAAAAATGTATGTCAAAGAAAATAGATGAAATAAAAAAGGGTAAACAAATATTAGAGAAGATAAACATACTGTCACAACAGAAGTTAGAGCCAGCCAGCACAGAGAAGGAAAGGTCTTATATGGAAGACAAGCAGCCATTTTGAGAGCTGTGCTTAGCACTAAATTGCAAAGAAACACAAAAATAAAATGCAATTATGACTATACAGCTGGAGGACAAAGCTATTATGATGATGGTGCAGAGCCACCGGTAACTGTATGATGAGAAAATGCAAAAATCTTTCTGCCATCTGGTCAAATCTAGTACTTACATAGTTCTCATTGTTAATGGTCCTCACATCAAGTGTATATTGTAAGGCTGCATCCTTAGCAATATTCTAAGACTGGATATATAGCAATAGGATGTATGATCAGACATGCAATCCAATGCACACAAATTTCTACATTTCTCATCAGCTTTTTAAGAGAGCATTCTGCCTCGTAGACAGTTAAAATACATTTTTGCTTATCTGCACTTGTCAAAATGTCTTTGGCTTCAAATACCTCTGAACAGCCTTCCCTGAGCTTGGCTAGCTGTTTTTGCTGTGCCTTCTCTGTAAAATGAATGTAAGTTATTGAGCAAGTATTGGCTTGCTATTACTCCATCCAGTCAGACCTGTGGAGGAGCAGGGGGAGATTAAGATAGGGAACATGTAATCACCTGAGCTGGAATTTAGCTATGATACTAGGCTTATCACTTCTAATCTTATAAAAAGAAAACCAGAACCACAGAATCTCTAATGGCTAGAAGTGGTCTGGTCCTCAACTTTACCTCTGGCCCGAAAGCCTGAGTCTCCCACAGTGTGGCTTTCCTGTGGGAGAGGCTGCTCTCCCAGCCTGAGCTTGGCAGAGAGAACAACCTGCTGACAACTCATCTTAGGCAGCATTTTTTTTTCCTGTGGAGGTCCCCTTGCTTTACTAGGGGCTTTTGCCTGTTCAGGCCCAGTGAATATAGAAGCAGAGCCAGTGGGAGGCCTGACTGTATCAGAAGGCTGGCTACAGATTTCTTGCGTTTACAGGAATGATTGCTTTTGACATATCTTTTGGTGCCTCTCTGGGGAGGACTGAAGGGAGATACGGTGTCAGAGGAGAGGGGAGTGAGTGTGGGTTGAAGTAAAGCAGCTCTGTGAACTTGGAAGTGGAATCATCCTCGCTGCTGTTGTTAAGAGCTTTGGGACAGAGCATGGGAGGATTTCAGTCGCAGCATCTCCATGTCTCCTGGTGAGATGCCCATTCACAGAGACACAATTCCTCAGCATGGGCTGACCTCTGTGGGCCCCACTGAAGAGGACTGAGGATGTGCAGTGGAGGGATGCTTTAGGATATGTAAGCGCTTTTGATTCAAAGTGATGGTTGCCGAGTGAAAGCTGGTACAAAGGACTACCTGGCATCGAACTCCTCACAGAAAAAAAATCTCTGTCCACCATTTGCTTGGCTGTCCCTGATGGTGCTGTGGAAGGAGGGTGACTGAAGTCGTGTATTTGGTCCTCCAGGACCTGCCCTCAGCCTCAATGAGTGCCCCAGACTCTCCAATATGACAGGGACACAGCCACTCCAAAAGGGTCACTGCCTTCCACTGCTGCACTGGCAGCTCTGCTAGCTGTGCACCAGGGACGCAGTAGGAAGACGAGTTAACGAGTTTAGTTGACAAGGCTGTCTTAATACCTGTGTAGATCTATAGGCAGAGTTGCCTGAGGAAAGATGAAAAATTAATGGGGACATTTTCACCCTGGCTGGCTCACATGCCATTTTAATCCCGCTTCCAACGTGATGGGCGTTTCCGCCTGAGAAGTGTTGAGTGAAATCCAAATCATTTGACATGGAGCAAAAACAGCTACTGATGGGGCCTGGGGCAATAAATAAGTTTGTAAACACTCTGCCCTTTAAGGAAGGTCTATACATGGGGTTTGTATCTACGATGGCTCAGGCTAAGGTCTAAGCACCTCTAAAGTGTGGACTCTATTCAGCAGAAGGTGGTCCCTGCTGCAAATGGGGAGAAACAGGCTGGTAATGGGCAGCAGGCCTAGTGTAGTGGGGAAGTCTGTTTTATTCCAGAGGATTAAGGCTTGTTTTGCATGCAGAGTAGCACCCTTGTAATGGAAGGCATAATTTGTTAAAGTCTGAAAATCTTCTGTTGGTTCCTTCAGTTGAAACTTAGCACCTCAGTGTTCAGTGGTAGGCAGCATGCACACTGATAGTTAATGTCAAGGGAAGCATTATGAAGGCAAGGGCTGCTGGATTTTAGACAGCAATGCTCAACAATGTGGTGAGCTCAAAACCTGACATTAAATAGAGAATTAATTACTTCTGGGGAAATCAGAGTAGGATATATAGATGCAAGAAAGTTAGAGCAAGATTTGGGACATTGTCATGGTTTAGTGTCAGGGCAGCCCACTAAACCTATAATAGATGCTCTCTGTTAACTGCCCTCCCTCTCCAAAGGGGAAGAGAAAAGGAATAAAGGAAAGACTTATCAATTAGAAAAGGAAACTACAACAGCTTTAACGAAAATGGAAAATAATAAGAATAAAATGGAATATATACAAAACCAGTACCAACCCCCCCGTCCTGATGGCAATTACATCACCGTCACCACTGATGCTGTGGAGCAGGCATCAGGAAAGTCCCAGGCTGGGCCCAGCAGCAGATGGGAACTGAGTTCAGGAGCTGGATTCTGGTAATGGATTCAGGAACACTCAAATCAGGATCGAAGGCAGAACGAACAGAGTCCTCCTTGGATTCCAGCCGTTGAAGAAACGAGGAAGAATCCGAGCAAGGGCCTAGAGCAAGAGCCACCAAGCCAAGAGCAGCAGAGCAAGGGCCCCCAGCAGCCGAATATGGTGTCTATGGGATGGATACCCCGTTGGTCAGTTTAGGGGCTCCTATCTGTCTGCTCCTCCCTGCAGGTGCAGTCTTTTTCTTTCTGCACCCTGCAACGTGGTACACAGAATCTAGCAGTGGCCTTGGTGTGCACACCAACCCCTGGTACTAACTCTAAACATTGAGCATTATTACTGCTAGAAGCAGGCACTGCCTGTGAAAACATGCCTCTGGTTTCAGAAAGTGCAGTTAGTTAAAGGAACTTAGCTGAAAACCAAAATCACGGAACAGAATTTTTCTAATTCAAACTGGGGCAGACATGAAATAATATTCAAGGTTCGTCCAGGCCACATGGTTCAGGTTATAACAAGAGCTCCCAGGGATCTCTGCGTGGGAGCTGTGAGGTGAGCAGCCAGTGAGTGCGTCCCAGGACTCAGCATGGGAAGGGCCATGCTGCTCTCCATGTAGTCCTCCAGCAGTCAATGTGTTATCACAACTCATTCTTTGTAAGCCAGGCAACAGGATTCATCCTCTTTCCAGAGAGATCAAGCCTGAAATGTAAAAATAGTCCGATTTGGACTGGAGCTTAAACCTAAAGTGATTACATGACTTCTATTAAAGCAAAAAGCAAACAAACAAACCCTATTTTCCTCTAGTGATTACATAACTCACGAATCAGATGAATGGGCAGTCTTCAAAGCCATTGCCAGAGGAAAGCACCTCTACAACTTAAACCTAAGTGGCTGTGTTCTGTAGGGACTGGTGTTCTGGTTGAGGCTGAGCCTCAGAATCTCAGCTCTCACCCTGTGTGGACCTTGCATCTTGCTGCTTCTGCTTTGCAAGGGGATGTGAGCCTTTTCCTAGCTATGTTAGGTGGCCTCATAACTTCTCCCTTGGCACAGCATTTCCTATCGCACTGCTGTCTGTTTGCTGCAGGGTATTGAGCTGCTCTCTTGGACATTTGGGCTTTGCAGGACCGACCACTAGCCAACTGGTTTTGCCGGTGTCTGTGCCACAGCATGGACAGTAGGAAAGCTGTGTATTGTACTGGGAGAGGTAGGAACAGCAGAAAAGGTTACGTTCTCAGATCCCGTCTATGCACACAGTGCAACGTAAATAGTCATGAAAAGCTGCATGGACAGTTGATCTGAATGGCAGCTCAGGATTTCACTGCAAAAATTTCCCGTGAAAACTTGCTGGTGTCCTGGTATGGAGAGTTCCCCTAGTACAGGGAAGTTTATTTAAGTGAAGCTTGCTTATTCTAAATGATGGTTTTGCTGAATCAACGGTAGTTGAGAGATAGCTGCATGTTGTGACTTGTGCTTTGGATGATTTCTCAGGCGCCTTTGTCCTTGTTGCAGGTCATCAGTCAGTCTGCCAGCTGGAGCTGCTGCTGAATCTGCTACACGTTTTTGTAAATGCTGAAGATGAAGGATATGATCTTTCATCTTTCTGATATATAGTTTGAGATCTTTTAATTTTTCTTCATCTGAAATTCTGCTAGAAATGTGGCTTGTGCAAGGTCATCATACAGTGACAGATTTGAGCGCAGATCTCTGAAATCAAGGTCCTCCTGACCATAGGTTGAGAGTCCAGCAGATCCCTGGCCCCAACACAGGATAAGGCAGTGGCTGAGGTCCTGAATGACTTCCCATCAGCTTCCTTTAGCTGCTGTTCTGGAAACGAAGTGTTGATGCAGGGGTCAGCACGGCAAAATGTAGTCTTTAAAGGCTGGTCTGGGGAAGACAGGCCTGTAGAAGATAATGGGTATGTTGGGAGTGTGTAGGTAATGCTTGGATGTGTCATCTTGGTAGATTTATGGGCAGTACCAGGAGGACCTCTTGCCCACATTGCCGAGTAGGTAGAAATGGAATCAGCACTTGGGTTTTAACCTGGGCCTCTAGAAAGGACTGAGCTCGCATACCAGGTCTAAAATGTGTGTGCATGAGCTGGGGCAACAGCCACAGAAGAGCTGAGGGCAAACCTGAAGTGAAGGTACCTTTCTGGGGGGAAGGTAAGGAGCACTGCATTCTTTTAAGCAGCTGGGCTACTGAGCATGAGGCAGTGAAATAGGAAGCTGAGTAGTCCAACATGCAGCCTCGCATGTTAGTGATGGCAAGATCTCTTTGCCCTGTGCTGTCCCTTTATAGGGTCTCTTTCTTGCATTTCAGCCTCTTGGAGTCATATCCTTGGGCTGTTTGCTTTGCACAAAGGTTATCAATATTTCACTGCCAATAAAGGGGTGTGCCTATTCCCTGTCCTGGGAGAGCTCACAGTCAGAACCGGGTAGGAACAGGGGCTTGTGCCTCTTTATGTAAGAGCACTGGGCGTCCTAACTCCAGCAAAATGTTCAGTGCCTGATACTTTGTAGGAAGGCTCCCCCGCCAGCCCCACTTGCTTACGTGTCTCAGGGTAGGCGCAGGACAGCAAAGCTTTCTTTGTCTGCCTTGGAGAAGGTTTTGAAGCAGCCTAAGATATGCAACAGTAAATTACTAAGTAATTTCCTCTCTACATTTTTGTGCCTGCATATACGTGTGTGTTGATTTCTGCATGTCATCTATTTCTCATCATCAGTCCTCCCAGCTGGTTGCTGCTCCAGTTTGTTGCTGAAGCTGGGTGATTATTCTGTGGTTGGAGTGGGATGAAGGTGGAAATGATTTTATTTGGAGAAACTTTTTCACCAAATACAGCATTTTTGCACACCTTTTCCAGGATATGGGTTTTTGTCTCCTTCTGTGAGGATTTACCATCGCCTGTGCAGATGATCTTTCCAGACAAGATCTGTTACTATATTCTGCTTTGGGCTCTGTTTTGCCCCTCTCTATCTCCTCTCAGATCAGCTGTTTTCCTTCTTCCCCTGTCCATTATCCTCTCTCCTCTCTCCTGGTGCTGCTGCCATCTTTATGACCCTAGCCGCTGCCAGGTTGGCAGAATTTCAGCAATACTAACAAATCTCAGCTTCTGTTAGTTTTTTCCCCTTCCTTTCAAGCATACCTCAGAGACAGAGCTGGGTGTTTGAGGATGTGGTAGGGGACTCCTGAGTTTGCAGCAGGTTTTCTGCAATGAGTTGCAAAAGGTATTTGCAATGGTTGCTCTCAGAGGGGCAAGCAGATCAGTTAGTACAGAGGAGGAGTGACCTAAACCCAAAAATGTAACAACTGATGCAGTTAACTCCTTAATCACTGAGTGATAATATCCAGCAAATACATGAATAGCACAACTCTTAACTGACTCCAACATAGTGCTGAAGTGTGAAGAGCCCTGTTGTCTCATGCTCAGCTGCTACAGCCTCCTGACAGCTCCACTGCTTCAGAGACTTCTTGTAAAGTTGTTGATAGCTACAGTGGGGGGGAATATAGGAAGCAGCTAAATTAAAGGGCATTTTATGTAATAGTAATTAACATACATACCGCATCCCTGACTCTGAGATTCACATTGCATTCAGTTTGCTAAAAACTTGCACATAAGTGATATTGTTGCTGCCCCCGTCAGCGTGTCAGTGTCTGGTTCTCAGTTGCTGCAGAGTACGCTTGGTCTGCCCGATCCCCTTTGGTACTTCTAAGCTATAAGATTGGTGAAGCTTTGAAGCTGCCTGTGGAGGGGGAGGGAAGTCACCTGTGGAGAGCGGCTGGTGACATAATATACAGACATAATCCTGCTTCCAGTAAACCTATCTCTGCAAAGGGTTGCGTTTCTCCAAGGTAAGGCAGTGCCTGCAAACCAAGGTGCCCAGTCTAGCCACTAAGATTTCTTGTTCTTGAGGTATTTAAAGCATCCTGCATTACTTATGATATCCGTAGGTATCGGTTTCTCTAGACAACTTGATTACTCCAGCAATCTGTATCGATTGCGTTTACTGCCACATTAGCAATGGTTGGTTTGTTTTTTTTCCTGAATACCTCTACCTAAGTGTATACCACCTTCTGCATGTCTGATCCTCTGTGTCTCCGGGATGCACGGCACAGGTGACACCTTGATTGTGCTGTTCCGGGTTACTGGCAGGCTTTATCCTTCTCTCATTACCCCGTATTTCTTGATCGCTCTATTGCATATGTGTAAGTGCCTTCTGTTATGTTAGACCTGCACCAGCCACTGGGTAGTGGAGCACATCCATTGCTCTGCTGAGTCTGGTACATCACACACAAACTATTTCTAGAGTTACCTCCTTATAGCTTTATATTTTGTTGCTGCTGCTGTTCTGTTTATGGTTTCATTTGGTTTCTGCATCAGTGATCTGTCCCATGGTAATGCAGACCAGTTGGATCTAAAGGGCTGCAACCACGGGTGAGTTCTGCTTCTCTTGTAGTCCTGCCACCTTGTACACTGTGCTACTGTCCTGCCTGTGCTGTGCGCCTTGCTCATCACAGTGCTGCTCAAGATGCACACAGGGTAGCCCTCCGACCTGTTCTTGTATAATCTGAACTACAAGTGATTCAGCTACTCAGGCAGAGGGTGGGTTTCTTTTTTTTTTTCTAGTACATCATTGGTCTCATAAAAGACTAAGTGACTCAGTTCAGTGGTGCAGAAAAATGGAGTCTGTGTTTTCTGTCTGGTGGCTGTTGCTTCTTTTTAGTTTCCTCTGAGACTCATTCCTCCCTTGTGTCCCCACCCAGTCTCCCAATCCCTTCCTCTCCAAGCTGTACACAACCAGGGGCTCTTAACCTTACTCCTGCATTTCTCCCACAGCTTCTCTTCCTGCTCCTCTTTGGGCTTATTCACAGACCTGCTGCTTATTTGGTCGTGGGACTTTGCCCAGTGTGCAGAGTAGGATACTTGAGGACAGTGGCTCCTTTTCCAGCTGTGCTGTCCTCGAAGCCTGGCCATCTCCCAGGCTTCATCACATTCACCCACCAGCCCAGAACTGCCCTTGCCTTCTTCCCCTCTGTGAGCCCTGGACAGCTCTTCTCAGCAGTGGCGCCGGGGGTGCTGTGCAGATACCCAGCCTCTGAGCCTTCAAGAACCTGACAGAGCTTGTACACCCAGTTTCACTTTACCTGTCACGTGGCACCAGTCTCACCCTTTAGGAGCTATGTCCCAGGAGTAACACTGACTCTGCTGGCCCAGGGCCTGAGAGGAGCCCCTGTGGCAGGTCCAAGCCACCTGCCTCACAAGCGCAGAGCAAGCAATGCATGTGAGCAGTGCCTGCCAGAGCTGCTGAAGGGCTTCTGGTGTGCTGAGCCTGAGCCACGTGTTGCAGATGAGTCCGTACTTGCTGTGTCTTTTGAAACATTTTGTGAAGGATGGAATGAAATTTGTTGGGTTTGATGGTAAGCTCCCTTGGCCCTTCCTTCTGCTTAGGGCAGGGGTGAAGTCCATGTATTTTTAGCTCCACTTGGGTACCAGATTTCATGTCTTTATTTGGCTTTCCATCTTCGTCCCTCTGCCAGGATGCCTCTGGCTGTACCTGGTTATATCTGGCCCTTAGGCACGCATGCAGGGATTCTTTCGAGAGTGGTGGCCACTCCCTCCTTCTCCACCTGTTACAAAGATTTTGGGATGGGCTAGGGATAAGGACTCAAGCAGCAGTTGCGCCTGGTGGATAGAGTTAATCCCTGGAGTCTTGAGCGTCTTCTGTTTTGCTGGCCCGCCTAGTTTTCTGCCTCCAGCCCCTGTGGGGTAGGGTTACCGAAGACGCAGAGGGAGTGGGAGCCGTGGGGGGAGCATGTCTATTCTGAGGAGCCGTGTTCGGTTACTGCTCTAAACCCGTGGCATGCCAGAGCTGCTTGGGTATCATCAGCATGGAGCCGTGTGGTACCCCTGTGTGGCAGGGGGGCAAGAGCTGCAAGATGGGAGCAGGAGAGGATGGCCAAGGACCTACAGGGCTGTGTGAGCCATTTTTTTTTACCTGGCTGTTTACAGAGATAAAATGTGTCAGTTCAAGACCAGGAAGTAGTGGCACTGAAAGAGCATAGAGCAGTTTATCTATTAACCTTTAATTATTCTTCCTCCTTAACTTCCCACTAGTTTGCCTCCTTAGCAGTGAGGGAGAGCATACCAGGTCTGTTTTTTTTGCGTGGATAGCCATGATGAAGTGCCTTGTCTGAGGATACGTGCGGTTTGTGGCACAGGGATGACCAAAGCCTCGGTCACAGATGACCTGGTAGATCTGTAACTTGTCTGCTAGATGGTAATGCGTGTTGTAGAGGTTGCTTGTAGATACTCAGTTGTTCTGAATATCTCTACAGATAATAATCAGGCATCATTCAGATACAGAGTGCTGTTCAACACACTTTATAAGCCCCTGAAGTACAAAAGGTCAGTTTGGAAGTAGAGACAGGAGATTTCATGACCTCAGGAACCGGGATGTAATGAGCAAGTGTACTCAGCTTGGACTTGCTCTGATTTGTCTGTTTGCTGGCAACATCTGGGTGAGTGAGGACAATGCTGCATGTACATGTGTAGCTAGTGTCACTGTGCAGTGTGTGGACATTCCTAGAAGTTGCTTGCTTATACTGATTTGCATCTGTACATACCTGGTACTTACTGCTCTTTTATAGACCTTTAAAGAAAATGGTATTTTCACCTGCTGACACAAAAACAAAAGCTTGTTTGGGAACTTGGCTGCCTGTAGGTTCCTGTCCTATATCTCCAGCACTGCTGCAATGCTGTCTTCTTCCACTGACATTCCTTGGATCAAGAACTACAGCATTTGCAGACAGTTTACACATCTTCAGGCACCCTGTACCCTGCCAAAACTTTCCATCCCCGCCTCCACCTCGCACCAACCTGGTAACACCTGTCTCCTTCCTACATCTCTTGTGACCTGTGGAAGTATCCTTTATTTTCTCCCCTGCTTCCTATTTGCTTGACCAGGTACTGTACTGGTAAGTACTTGGCTTTGTGATCTATATGTCGTGATTGACTGCCAGGCAGGAGAAACCAGGCAGCTGTCTGTTGAGTTGTTACCACAGTTTGTCACAACACAAATTTACTCATCCCCTTAATGTCACAGAGCTTAGAGGAACCTAAATCTTGGAGGTGTCTACCACTTTGTTAAATTTTCTGACCAGCAGGTTTGAAAACTGTGTGGGTGTACATCAGTATTTTATCACCCACACAAACTCACAGTGTGATCTCAATAAATGACATAAGTGTTGTATATATAGACAGTAATCATAGCTTTTCAGTTTAAAAGCAAGTCCACCTTTCTAATTTCATTACCAATTAATTTTTGTCATTTTTCCTTCTGAATTATCCATGCAAACTCTTTCGGTCTTTTCTGAGCTTTTCTGTGGTGGATATGTAGTGGGCAGTTATGCTTGGACAAGAGTCCCAGGTCTTAGTGCAGCTGTGGTCCTCCAGCTTGGAGACGATGCCAGGCATTGTTTCTGTACATAACTAGAACCCAAATAAACCACCCTCCTACCCCTTTCCCAAGGATATACTCTGTGTGTGGATACTCTGAAGTCCGTGGCAAAATATCTGTGCCTGCTCATCTTTGTTCCCTGCTTGACACCAAATGTGAAATTCCTGTTTGTGAGGGATGTAGGAGCACTGTATGGGAAAGCATAGCACTGTTTCACAAATAAAAGGGTATTTACAAAACAACAAGGTTTGTTATAGCTACATGCAGACTTTATACCAGACAATGATGCCAGCATTCCTAAGAATCAGCAAGCAGAAAGCCTATTCATAGGCATAGTCAGCTGGTTAATTTATTCACTGACAATAATTCTTATGGACAAGCATTCTGGAAAATAGTATTCAGGAAATAAAATCCGTAGTCTTTTTTAAGAATTTGAGTGCTGTTAGGGAAGGGAAGTAAAGTAACTTGGTACTCTTCATTATGTGATGCTTGATAAAGCACAGAGAAATTGTATTCTCTCAGTTTGAGCATTTTTGCATATATTGCTGCAATAACCAGAACTAGTGCCTGCTGTCTTGCAGCTATTGCTGAATGTGCTGCTTCAACTGATAGGTTCAGCTCTTACTGCATCTTTGCCTGCAGTCTATCAAAGTTTCATATTTTTTCCTCCAGATTTTCACCTATAACTCTATGTCTGTACCTTCACTATGAGCTGCTTTTTCCTGCAAGATGCCTCTTATCTCAAACTTCTGCCCTTTAGTTTTAAAACTTTCCTACTTTAGCTGCTCATTCATCCTTTTACCTTTTTGTGCTCTTTCCTCCAAGCCCCCTCCCCACCAAACATTACAACTTCAGTCACTAGTTCTGCCTATAGAGATCTCCCTTTACAGTTCTGTTTATGGTGGGTTTTCTTTTTGGTCTTGATAGAACTGCTTCCTTGCCCTCCTTTTTTTTCCAGGTCCATGCTATGGTCTCTTACACCAACTTGTTGTGCCCTGTTTTAGCTTGTTTAAGACCTCCTTGAAACCATCTTTTACTCTCAACATTACCAAAGACAACGGCGTCCTGGGGTCTTTAAGTGCTACAGTAATACAAATACATATATAAAATTCATTATCTCACTAGGGCACATTTCTGATGTCCTAACCTAGCAGTTTTCTAGCTCTTAGTGAGTGGGTTTTTCGAATGATGTGATAGAGAAGTATATTGTAGTCACTTAGCAACCAGAACTGTCTTTTGAAAGGAAAAATCTTGGTTTTGTTTT
This sequence comes from Baryphthengus martii, assembly GCA_013396935.1. Taxonomy (NCBI): domain Eukaryota; kingdom Metazoa; phylum Chordata; class Aves; order Coraciiformes; family Momotidae; genus Baryphthengus; species Baryphthengus martii. The sequence goes on from VWZK01004986.1 coordinate 337,369, forward strand.
GTAATTTTGGTTTCTAGAACCTTAAAATTAACAATTGTGTGCTCAGGAAATCGATAAAGTGTTTGCAGGGTTGCAGAACGAAGATGCCCTGTTGGTTTATGTGCTTGCTTGCATGCACACGTGCGTGCATGCTTTTACGCGCTTGCTCTCCCTAGTTACAGATGGGACAGCATATTTCCTTTTCCTCTTCTTTTGCACCTCATTTCCAGGACTGTTGTTAAACTGCACTTAGGGGGAACTTTGGTGCTCAAAAATCTGCCCAAATCGGTTCCTTTGCTGCAGACGCAGGCTGCCTCCAATGCATCTCCAGCTGTGAGAAGTTCCAACTGCCCTTTATTCAACAGCCAGCCCTTCCAGCTTTGTCCCTGGCAAATTCTGCAATGCAGCTCCGAGTGATCAATGCAAAAGTCTTTGGCACAGGAAAACCAAAAGTGTGGCGGACAGCACAAAACAAATTGAATTGCAAAAGAAAAGAGCACAGGCAATTCTCCCGATTGCATTATTCAGCTTTACATTTAGTTAATTAAAACTCGGCGTTCTCTAATTAAAACGCAGCCCCTGCAGAATTTCCGGGTTGCCGCCTGCGAGGGGGGAGGCGGCGGGCAGGCCTCGCTGCAGCGGCCACCGCGGGGGGTCCGGGAGCTGACCCCCTCTTTCGGCGGTGAGGCCGAGCGACGGCCGAGGGGCCGCCCTGGCCCGTGGAGGGTGGGGGACGGGGGACACACGTCCCGCTTTTGAGGCAGCGTAGTGCCCTCTAATGCTGCTCCCTGGTAGTGGAGAGAGGAAAACCTCCGGAGAGTACCTGCTGAAGGAAGCCCCGTGGGCTCCTTGTCGAAAAGGGACTTTTTCGGTCTTTCCAGGGAAAAGGGGAAGCAGGGTACTGTTTTGGGGGACGCCCTGAGCCCAGCCCTGGTGCCAGACCTGTCGTTTTTCCTCTCCAACCCTTCGTTGTGCTTGGCGATGCGGCTGGGAAGAGTCTTGTAGAGGGGGTGCTGTGCAGCCTTCTGTACCCAGATGACTTGTTTTTTTTCTTTTTTGAAGTAAACTTCTCCCGAAATTTGCTATAAATGAGCTTTAGGCCCAAACTATTGCCCCGGGGCTTTCTTTTTAGCTGTGACCTGTCTTAGGTGAGACCACAGCTTGAGCTGTTGTGGGGACAACATTGCCCTTTGTCAACACTGCCCTTTTTCCTTTTCCTGTGCTTCAGAGAGGCCTGTCCAAGATGCATATTGCAGTTATGTCACAGATGTCCAAAACAACCATACCTTGCAGATCGTGGTGTGATGGGGGTGTTCTATTGCTTCAGCCTATCTCTCAAGAGAGCAGCAAGATTTGCTCCTTCTGCTTCCTAGAGATGAATGCCTTCGCTTTTGCTTTCTTTTCCCGGGTGCCATTGGGAAGGGGCTTTGGGAGGTGCATGAAGGCTTTGACTGCAGGATCACCTTTTTCAGTCATAGTTCCCTATGGGGAAATCACTGCACCATACAATGCTGCTCCTTTAGACCCTGGCCTGTGGGTGCCGGGTTGCAGCATGGTAGAGACTCAGAGCAGCCATGGTGCTAGTAGGAAAAATCCAGAGGAAGGCTGTGAAGGTGAGAAGCTGCTGCATCTCATGTGTGGGGTGACCTCTCTGTGGCCCAGGAAGGAGACTGATGTGGGGCAGAGAGCTTCTGCCTGATAATGGAATCCACTGTTTTCCTGACCTGAGGGCAATTGGGTAGGAAGCTTGGCTGGGAATGGCTCATCATAAGACTGTCATCAGTTGGTTTAAGTCAATACCAATTACAAGGTTATTAATTAAAAAAATGTGACTGGTGTGAATAATGATTGTAACCATTTATTTTCCAGGCAGTCACACTGCATACATCTAGTATGAATTAGAGCTCTCTATATGCACTGACTGCTAAAGGCTATCCTCCCATAAATATACTTTTTAAGTGTCATAATAACATCTTTTTAAGTGTTAGGATTGACTTTTTTTTCTTCAGAATTTTTTTCTTCAGAACTGGCTTTCTCCTCCCTGCTCTAACTTGAGATACATTCATTTCCTGCTGTCTGAGAAAACATTAAAAGTCTCTTAAATACAGCCCATCATGAAAGGGTGAATGTTCAATTAGGCATGGAAACCTGACTAATGTCATCTGTTGTTCCCAGGAAAGTTTTCTGGCATGCCACTAAATGTTCTCGTGCTTTCATCTGTGGGAAAGATATTAGAGTAGTCACCATCCTTTGCTGGCATCAAGATAAGAGCTTGATGCTAATATTATTGCGTGTGAGTCTTCTCCTGTGGTCAGCCTCCTGACTTTCTGGTTGCCATGTCCTGGAGGAGGGAGGTCAGGGCTGATTAGTCCACAGAAGGATGAATGTCTTTGCTCAAGCGATTACTGTGTTAGACCCATGCCTCTGGTGGATTTCCAGGATGGCCTAGTGGATCCCTTTCCATGTTCACAGAAGGGGCACAGTCTGAAGAGGGAGAGAAGAGTAGAGGGAGGTGGTGAAATAGCTACCTGTACACTGTGGTTTGCCTTGTGAAGCATGGCTTTAATTTGACTGTGCTGTATTTCTGTTTTGCACCTGAGGCCTGAGAGCAAACTGCTGCCTGGCTTTGATTTATGGTTCATCAGCCAAACTTAGAGACAGTTCCAAAATGAGTGTACCTCTGCCTCCAAACCTCTTGTCTCCGAACACCTCTAAGGCAAACTGTGTAGCCTTACAGTGCCATTCAGCTGTGCCCAGAAAAAGTGCAGTTCCCCTCTTGCTGACACACAACTTGATGGATTTGGGGGCATGAATCTTCCTCAGGGATGCACGTAGTCCTGGCTCCATCACCGCTGGGCAAGACAGATGTGAATCCACGTGCATCGGTGACGCAGACAAACTGGATTTGGCCAGCTGCCGGGGCTTTGAATGTTCATTTTGGGGGAGGGAGGGAAGGAGAACAGAAGAGGGGGAAACCTGCTCTCTGCCTGTTCCTGGTGCTGCTGTGCCTGGGGATGGAGGGGGGGCTGTGAGCAGAGGAGGAGCTAGGGCAGGAGTGCTGCTTTGCTAGGAGGTCGTTTCCCTGTTTGGTTGCAGAGACTTAATGTTGTTGTAGCGTAGGAGCCTGACTGGAGCTGTTTGTCCTTTTGCTGCATTCAATGGATTTGCGTGCGCCTATGTGTCTGTGTCACTTTGTATTTCCACCCTGTGTTTTTTAGTAATAATCCCTTCCAAGGTTACAGCGATATCATTTGTCAGGCAAGCCGACAGAGCTCTTTCTTACTATGGGATTACATAAGAGAACACAGGCTTTATTATCATTTTAGGACGTATTAGCATTGTGGATTATTTCCATAGAGACTGAGTACAGTGGCAGCCCTCACTCTGGGCTCCCTTGTTCTTCCTCCCCCCCACCTCTTACTTTTTAAAAATAATATTCATTAGCAAACAAGCAAGTGAGAAGTGCCCTATGGAAGCCTGGTCTGTGATCAATGGAGTATGTGAAGGGCTGACATGAGTGCCAAGAGTGCATCGCAAGACTGCAGACAGAAAGAGAGATTTTCAAAAGACTATCCAGAGCAGCAAGAAAGCAGATGTGCCGTCTTTATTCCTGCTCACCCATGTGCCTTCTTGGGAGGCTAGGCTGAGCTGCAGCTCCTGCCTTGGTCATTCGTTGCCTGTGGGATCATGGCAGGTCAGGTTGATGCTTTGTGTCTCAATTTAACAGTCTGTAAAATGGGGAGTTTAATTATACTGGGGTATCCTGCTGGCCAGAGTAACTCACAAGCCTATGATTTATTCACAGCATCTTTTCTGTGACAAAAGCTGATCCTGAAACAGCTGTCTTGTGCTGGCTGTGCATCTTTTGAGCTGACGATAAAGGAATGTGAAGCATTGCTGTAAATAAATGAAACTGCACATTCCTCCCTTGGAAAGGCATCTTGCCATACATATAAGTCCTGCATTTCTAATGTGCACTGTATCCAGGCTGTGGTGGGATCTCCTCCATGGATGGACTAGCAGGGCATATCTTAGGTCTTGCTCCTTTTCCATTAAAACTTGCAGAGAGATTCTTCCTCAGCAGATGCATGGAATCACTGAACTCTGAAATCCGGAAACCAGGTTCTTCCTTTTGGCTGTGGCTCTGCTATGGCACAAAGTTTTGGCATTTCTCATAGCCTGGCAGGCATGGTATTGGAAATGTTTGGCCTTCATCTGTAATGGGGTGTCCAATATATGAGGCATTTCATCACGAGTCTCAAGCTGTATTGCACAGAGCTGATAGTGGAGTTGATAGACATATCTGCCAAGACTGACGTCAGTTCACCGGTCACTGACTATTCTCCAGGTCTGGAAGGAAGTTCTGTGTTTCACCTCTTGCTTGGTCTTTTCAGTGCTCATAAATCATCTGATTAGTGTTTCTTCTCCTGATGCTGCTTATATGTTACCTGCAACATGAAAGTTGTACTAGATTCTGGGTGACTCCCAGCTTAGGGAGCACCTGCAATGTTTGCACTGCAATCATATGTCACAACTATCCCCCAGGGCCAGTCTTACAAGAGAGTGATCAGACAGCTAACCGCAGCCAAGAAAGAGCCTGCTGCTCTGTTTCTTGAATGCATCTGTTCAGGCCTGTGTCCTCATGGAAGCTGCATGTGCACGCCTCTCCCCTACCAGGGAAACCCACAGGCTCCAGGTTGCAAATATACTCCACTGGTAAAACAGGCCTCTGCAGAAGAGGTACTTTCTACAGGAAGAGCAAGAACTAACCAAACTGTCACTGAAGATCTGCCATTCATGAGTAAATTGTTGAAGAAAGATAGGGAGTTCATGGTCATTGGAGATGGAGTGGGAAGGTGGTTTTCAGTTCTACAGCAGCAGTGGTGGGAGTTCAGTTGAGTTGCTGGACACCTGAAAAGCCAGACACCAAACAGTTGGAGGAAATTAGACTTCAGATATTCTGCTGCTCAAGAAGCTTTTTGTTCCTCTTTGAAAGAATAAGTTTAACCAGAGCACTGAGGAAGTAACTGTTCTGTTGTGACCCTGGAAGTTGCATTATTTCTCTGAGTTAGCAGGAAAATGCGTAATCAGTTATAGTATCTTTACCTGGGATAGTAAGCTGGAAACCTTGAGCTTCACCTGTAGGCTAATTGCAACTGAGTATTGACATCTTTGCTGCCATTTCAAAAACATTATGTATATTTCGTGTCCATGAATATTCTCTGTTGCTCTAGACAAGAGATTCCAAGAGAGGACCTTCCTGGACTCACCACCCTTGTGTTCTCTCCTGTGCTGGTCTCATGTTTTCTTCTTGACAAAAAGACTTAAAAGCCTTTAGAGCCCCTGAGAGGTGAAAGTTTCTAGCTAAAGACTTGTGGCTAAGACACACTGCTCTGCAGCACTTAAGGAATGAACTTTTCTTCCTAGCAGCTACATCAACCTCCGTACGCTACCACACCTTGTTCTGTTTCTCGAAGATTTTGGGAAATTGCTGTTAGATTGCAAGTGTTTGCGCCTTGGACTGATGACTAGATGAGCACATCTGTAGGCCTATGACAGCGGTGGAGGTGACTGTGTTTTTCATGCAAACACATACAACGTGCATTCTTCCAGGGACCCCAGAGGAGGGCACACATCTGAACACTAAATGTCTGTGGCAATGATTAGTATCTATTTATCACAGCTATTGTGAAAGTGGGATAACAGATAAATAAAATGAAGAAGGACCTTCTTTCTACTACATCAGTTCAGGAGTGCCTTCACCTCATACTTGCTCGTTCATGTGGCACAAATCAAGTTTCCTTGATGCTTAGCTGGATTGCATCTGCAGAACTACTGGGAGATGGACAGACATAATTTCTCTTGCTTCTGGTCCTCAAACTCCCCTTGAGCTAAGTTCTGACTGCAGATTCTCTAGTGTCTGCAGCTGCTGAAGATGCAGGAAGACATCCATCTCAAACCTTACTACCTTGCATCTTACCTAAGGCATCTAAGAACTTTGGTGCAGTGGAAAACCTGCAAAAATGTTTGTCAGTGATGGAGAGCAACCACTTGTGGGGGACCCGTTAACCTGTGTCAGAGCTTGTCCCACTGAGAACTGCTTTGCACACAAGCTTCGGCCTTGGGAGCCGAAGATGTAATTTAATTCTTGCTTCTCTGCATTTGTGTCCAGCAGGTTGAGGGAGGTTCTCCCCCCCCGCTCTATTCTGCCCTGGTGAGACCACACCTGGATTACTGTATCCAGTTGTGGGCTCCCCAATTCAAGAGAGACAGGGATCTATTGGAAAGAGTTCAATGGAGAGCTACAAGGATGATTAAGGGACTTGAACATCTCTCCTATGAGGAAAGACTGAGAGAACTGGGACTGTTTAGTCTGGAGAAGAGAAGGCTGAGAGGGGATCTGGCTAATGTCTATCTAAGTGGTGGGTGTCAAGTGGAAGGAGCCAGTCTCTTTTCTGTGGTGCCCAGTAACAGGACAAGAAATAACAGGTACAAGCTAGAACATAGGAGGTTCCACCTCAACATGAGGAGAAACTTCTTTACTATGAGGGTGATGGAACGCTAGAACAGGCTGCCCAGAGAGGCAATGGAGTCTCCTTCTCTGGAGACTTTCAAATCCTGACTGGGTGTGTTCCTGTGTGGCCTGCCCTAGGAGATCCTGCTCTGGCAGGGGATTTGGACTAGATGGTCTCTAGATGTCCTTTCCAACCCCTAACATTCTATGATTCTATTATTCTTTGATTCTATGAAATCCCCCACTAAAGCAAATGTGCATAAGGGCTTGGGATGCATCAGACCTGCTGCGCTGATGGCTGTTTACTATGTGGAAATAGCACAGTAAAACTAATGTGTCCTAGCTGCAAGCAGCCCTCCCTAGCATGTGGACAAAATTGTTATTTTATGTAAGTCTTCAGACTATCTGTGTACAGGGTTGATGAAGCTCCAAAAAGACTATGGTAATAGCCAAATTTCTCTTTTTCTGCCATCACAGTTTTACTAGATTATTTTAAAAACAAAACAACTTTTTGAGGGTCACCTGGTCATGCAGCAGTCTTGTGGGTATTGTGTTGGTGTGACCTGTGTGGCTGATGATATACCTTGCACCCTGGGAGAAGTCTTACCCAATATGAATCCACCTACTTTCTCTATGTGATCCTGTCTTCATCTGTAGTGGGAGATCTCTCAGGGACCTTATCAGCCAGCTGTGGAGCAGTTTTGCGCATCTGTTCCAAAGGACTGTGGTTGTGATACCAAACCCTTTAAGCCTGCATTGTATTGAGACCTGTTGTTCTTAAAAACTGTCTTTTTTAGGCACTTGTTCTTACTTAGTGTAGGATTTGAGCATTATATGTACGGTGTGCTTATACTCACCATACCTCTAAGAGGTGCTTTATTGTCAAAAGTATTTGTGCTTCAGTCTGTGAAATGAAGGTAATTATTCATGTCTGGGCAAATTACATATTATTTGGTGGTCTGAATTTTCCTCTGTATGGGCTTGCTTCTGTGTTGAAATCCTCTGAACTTTGCCTGAGCTTGATGCCTTGAGTAGACAGTGTGACTGCTCTTCTGAGTGACTTTCAGGGTCACATGTATTGCTTGTAGCATAGAAAGGAGGACCAGAAGCTGAACCTCTTATTTCAGAAAACCACCCTCATTTCAGTGCTGTCCTCCCTCACCAGGTACACTGAACACCAGCATTTCCATTTGCGGAACCCAATTTGTCTTGCAGCAAGGAGAAAAACACCCTTTGACTTATAAATTGAGAACATTTAATGGGGAGCAGCACGGGAGGAGTCATTATTAATAATTATTTGCATAACAATATCATTTCTGCCATAGATCTCACAAAGCTGGGCAAACATGAATTAATTCAACCTTAAACTACCCACATGGGAGGATGCAAGGAATCATTATCCACATGAACAGTTTCTCTGCATGATTTTACTAATTATAGTATAGCACTTAGATGTTGTTATATGTGCTATATAAGATGGTAAATAACTTTTTACAGAGAGGAATAAAAGGCATTTCTTACTCAATCAGACTCTCTTTCCAGCACTCATGGTATACTGTCTTCAACAATGAGGACAATTATTCCAGCAGAAGGTGGAGAAAATGGGCCATCAATGGGCAGCATGGTCAGAGCTATAAATAGGTGAAATACCTTGCCTAAACTCCGCAAAAGTGGGCCTGTCAAAGAGCTGGATATAGATGGTAACTCGAGTTGTGCACCCTCCACCATACCAGAACAGCTTTCACCATTTTCTGTTGCTTGGAGGAATCCCATTCCTGATCCTAGTCTAGCAAGGCAGTGTAACGCAACCTTCCAAAAAAGGCTGAGCTGTTCCAGTAGCATTGCCTTAAGATGTTACTGGACTGCTCCACTGAGGTGTGGGAGCACCTTCTGCTTCATGATGTTTTGAGCATTAGGGAGACAGCTACTGCCCCAAAGCCCCAGGGAAGGGGCACTGAAGTATTTCCAGCTGCCTGGGAGCCTGTGAGTACTCCTCCTTCATGGCATCTGAGACTTACTGTAAGGCCTTTGCTGTCCTTTTCCCCCTGCTAAGCTCAAGGAAAAGATTTGGCTTTAGGTTTTTCTGAGGACATCCCAGCAACTGGGCATGGCGGTGTCTGAAATAAATATAGTTTTGGAGGAGAGTTCATTTCCCCTGAATTAATGCAGCCTGACACAGAGCGCAGGAGCATGTGCCATCTGGTCAGATCTGCCTTGATTTTGTGAACAAGGGGGAGGGTAACCGATACTTTCATGAACTGCAGTTGCTGCACAGGCGAAAACAGTAATCCCCTAGGTACTGAAAATGCGAGATGCTAATCTGAAATTAAAATGGGTAAGCGTGCACAGGCCTGGTAAGGTTGTCAAGGTCAAAGCCTTGTTCTCCAAGGAAATGAACCTTTTTATCTTGAGAAGCGCTGGGCACAGCCGTGTAGTCCATCAATTTAATAGGAGGCGGTGGGGTAGCGTGCTGCTCTTCTATTTCAGAGCCAAGCCTGTTCCCTGTACGTGTAGAGTGTAATGTAATTTCCTTTCTTCATTCCACAAAGTGTGTATGTGTTCTCTGCAGAGATTTTACTCCTATATTACTCATCCATGCCCGCTGCCCCACCTAAGGCCCTGTTTTGCCCTTGCTGCTGTATAAATTGGGACGGAGGGTGTCCCTCTGACTCCTCCTCAGCTAGAGAGCAGGCATCTAATTCCACTCTTGCCTGTGATCCTGCCGAGCCTGTAATGAAATGGCCAAATTCTGCTGATCTCTCCAGGAGTGAGTGAGAAACCATTCAGCGGTATGTTGTAACATGAGCGGTAGTAGTGGGGAACCTGGAAGAGATCCTCATCTCTTTCCCCGTGCTGCCCATGAGAGCAAGGCTTAAGTGATTGAAAGCGGTGGGTGAGGATTCTGCACAAGCTGTGGGAAAGTTCAAGACAGCGGCGTGTGCCCCACGGCGATGGCTAGGAAGTCACGGTTGGCCATAACTTTGGTACAGGACGGGCTCTTAAGGCCAGCCGTGCTGGCCTTAATTTAGCAGATAAAGGCTGAGTAACCCAGAGGCATGTGTAAGGTAGGAACAGAAAGTGTTTGTCTTGTTTTCCTGACAAAATTACTTTCTGGCTGCGTACCTTCCAGATTTTCAGCCGTCACCCCACAGTACAAAAGAGCAATGAAGACTCTGAAGCTTCTCTTCAGATCAGGCGAGGCAGGCCTAAGGTGACACCAACAGCAAAGGGGAGAGCAGGAAGGTGGCCGAAAGCTGCTTTCATATGCAGCAAAGCAGTGAGAATATCTGTCAGGGTGCTGAGTGAGATGCAGGTAACAAGTAATAACCTCCTCTTACTTCCCTGAGGTTTGTAGTGCCCGGCTTGGAGGTAAAATCTGCTAGCCTTTCACGTATTCTGGAGATGGAACAGTTGTGGGCTAACAGCATAACAAAATCAGGGTGCAGGAACAACAACTGTGGTCATCGTGGTCTTCTGGGGGTGTTTGCACATGTGCGTGCCAGAAGCCTCTGTCATCCAGGAATTTGTTTCCCCAAAACTCAGCCCCACACCTCCCACCTAAGAGAGTAATTTTAACTGGTGCAATTAGTCTTCACTAGCTGTTGTGGATTCAGGCCCTCAGTGGGCAGTGATCAGGTACATTTCTATAAAGACACTGTATTTGTTCTCCCCCCAGCCCTCTCTGTCTTTTCTCTTGGAAAGGAAATACCTCTAAAACCAGAGAACTTTAAATACCTCTTTTCTTTTACCTTTTTTTTCCTTTGCTCCCAACCTTGAATTTCTTTCTGAACTAGAATGCCCGATAAAATCACGCAAAGGTCTTTTATTTTTGTTTGGCTAGGAGCTAACCAGATGCCCCAGCCTGTGAAATAATCACCATCTGTTGATTGTAATCGTAAGGCAAAAGCCAAAAGCCTGGAAGGTTTTTTCACTGATGTATTCAAAGAACTGCAGCTTGACTTTTCTGAATAAAAACAAAAGCTTCTGCTTTGGGTCAGGCTGCTTTTTTTTTTTTTTTTTTTTTTTTTTTTTTTTTTTAATACCTTCCTACATGCTGAATGCCTATGAATAGCTCTGCTACTCATTCCCTCCTTATCAGAAGCAATTTGGCTTTGCACTTTCTTTTTTTTTCTCATTGTTGTCTGAGGAGGTGGCACCATTGCTGTGCCCTGGTGCATTGCATCCATCCTCTGCAGCTTGACACTTCAGTGGGGAGCACACTTGTCTGAGGTCCCATACGCAGTGAGTTTTTTCTCTCCCTCTTTTTGTCTCTCTGACATCTTGCCATTCTCACATCAGTCAAAGATGTCTCTGGGGAAGAAGGACAATGGCAAATACTGCAGGTGCAGTGAGAATCAATAATTCATTTAATCATAAATTAATAAATGATGATGCTGCTTGGGGAGAAGGGGAGGAAAAGAAAGAACATTAATAAAGTGGCTTCCAGATCAATTCCACCACTCTGAGACTGAAGAAAGGCTCCAGAGGGCCTGAACTTGGTAATTGTCAAGCTCTGTAGGATTCCCTCACTATCGTCACTGCTGCTTCTTTGGTTTAATTCAGTGATAGGGCTGTTACTTGCCATGATTTCCTGTGGAACTTGGAGGCTGCAGAACTTCGCACAATGCTGAGCAAAATGCCTCTGGGTGGGGCAAGTGAGCTGCATAGAATTTTTTATGGTTGCTGGATAAAAAGCATTGCAGTTCCTGAAGTGCATTTTAAGAGGAAGACAGCTCTCCAGTTCTACCTCCCCAAACAGCTGAGCTTGATTGTCTGGGACCATAGGGTGCTGCCGAGTATTGTTGCCACTGGGTGACCTAGGAACGCTTAACACTGTGCTGCATCTAGCCCTGCTCAAAGTACATATGGAGAATGCACATATGCATCCCATCTGCTTGAGACTATACCATACGAAGGCAGGGCAAGCCAGGATTTAGCCGACAGAAAATGAAGAATGAATGTAGTAAGGATGTTAAGTGTGTTAACCTCTAGAACACACCTTTCAAGCAGGCAATGCCTATTTATTTCAGTAAGTGGACAAAGACTTTGAAAGCCCCTATCAAAGCACTCCTTCATCCTGTCATAATGAGTGGCCAAATTTGTCACATGGATTACCACCAGCAGCAGCACTTCTGAGTACTTTTCTAGTGTGCTCTATCCTTCCCTATGCCTGCAGTAGTCCAGACCTCTTGCAGCAGGTTAAATGAAGGTCCTTGGGGCTGCTAAGCGTTATTACTCCTGTTTTCTCCTTCTCTTAAGTAACAGACATGGACAACTCCTGACTTGGGGGCTGGATTTGTCTTTTTAAAAATATGTAGGACCCCGAGGATGTGCCTTCCTGGATTTAGTGCTCTGTAGGTATACCTGTAGTTTGAACTGACCTAAATTTCGATGAGAGGTAAGAATGTTCATTTTTGTCGCTGTCCAGGAGAAGAGGTCAGGGCTGTTAATGCAGCATGGTAGTACTTAGAGGAATTCAGAAACTGTGCTCTTCTACCAGCCCTTCTTGTAGTCAGACGGCATCTGGAAACATGACCTCTCTAGGGACAGGAGGCTTTTACTATGCATTTGTATGTCACTGTATTAATAATGGTAATGAATAGTGGAATTAGAGTCTTAGTATCTCTTTTACGTAACTATGCATGTTGCTAATGGGCATAAGATTAGCCAGAGCTGCTGAAACACCCAGAAATGCAGTTTTACCTCAGCAGTGTTTGAATTCTGCCCAGGGCTTGTATGCTACGTAAAGTGTCTGTTTTTTCTGAAAGGAAGGACCAAATCAGTGCAACCAAGAGTACTGCCAGAGCTTGGGAGCTGAGATCTCAGACAGTGCAAAGACTAGAAGAGAAGGATTTCCAAAATGCTCTCTCTGGATGTGCTCACAGTACCTGTTCTCTGTGCTCCTTCTTTCCTTTCTGTTGAGCTGCTTCTAATTTTCACTGATGCAGAAGGAGAATCAGACCAACTTATTTCCTGATATAAGGTCTATTCTTTTGTGTTTATTTTTCTTTTTTTTTTTCTAGTTTAATCTCATAACTCCTAGTTATTACTTCGTCTGACTGTAGTATTCACATGTATCAGGTGTATTTTACAGTTTAATTCCTTGGGGTTGTTCCTTAATAAGGTGTACACATTTATCTTTATATAAATTCTTCTAGGTCTGTTTATCAGTTGTCCCTGCCTCTCATTTATCACTGATGACGAAAAACTGATGGAATGAATACTTGGGCTGGTTATATTGAAATGGTGCAGAAGCTCTTACATCCCTCCCTTTGCTGTGATGGGATGCCACTCTATTCATCACCCAAAATGGCAAGAGCCTATTTTGCTAATACAGCACATCAGGATTTTTTTATTTGCTATTTTCCGTAACCTCAAGTCTCAGAGAACAAACCAGCTTCTGTGCTTTCTCCCTCCTGCTGAGTATCCATCTTTTGGATTATTGCTCTCCAGGGACATTACCTGCACTTTCCTATTTTGTTGGGTGCGTCTTGTGGCTTTGATGAGTCTAGATTCAATCATCTACTGTCCCACTCATGCTACTCTGCTTTACCTTTTGGACCATTGCCTGTGCATGTTTAATTTTAAGGAGCTCTGTGTTCATCGAGGGCCTGTTTCTTTGTCTTCTGTTTTATTTGCAATTTCTATGTAAGGTGTCAGCTGCAAATTTCATGGACAGTTAGTGTGGCTTTCCCATTACACTAGTTTAATAAGACCAACATGGATGCAAAACCTTTGGCACATTATTTGTGATTTCCCAGTCCAACAAAGTGTATTTTCTTTTGGTACCTCTGTTAAGTGGGCTGTTCATTCTGGTCAAACTAACACACTAGGGCAATGTCAAATCCTTCAAATTCCTAAAGCTTCACATTCCCTTTACTACCTTTCCTCTGGGTGCTAGTTGTGCACATTTATTAAAAAAAGGAAAAGACTTTCACTTATGTATTGCGCATGATTTTATTCTTTAGATTCCTAATGACTCTTCGTATTTTTTTTTTTTCATTATTTCACTAGGGATAGATATTGACTTAGAATTAAACATTGCCAGCTCTATTCCTTATTGAAAATCTTTATTATATTTGGTTTTGGTTGGTTTTGTGGAACGTCCTTAGCTCAATGTAAATTGTCAGATTATTTGTCACTGGGATAATACATTTGTCAGTGCCTTACCATAACAAATTAGGCTCCTGATCCTGCATACATTTATGCGGATGCTTCTATGTGTAGATTGCTTAACAGTCAGCCCTGTATTAATTCTGTTGAAGTAAAAAATACATTTAAAAAATGTCTCTGTCTTTTCTGGATTAAGTTCTAGGATGTCATTTGCTTTATTTGGTTTGTGGACATGCCATTCTTCAAGTTCCTTATACTTCTGGGTTTTTTTCAACTTGCTTTTTTTTACCTCCTTTCTAGTCCAGTTTCCCCTCTTTATTCTTCTTGCTAAAGACAGATTTTAAAAAGCTGCTCAGCCATTTGCGAACCATTAATTTCATCCTCATCCTCATTTATTAATGAAACTACCTTCTTTCTGGTGCTTCTTCTCCTGATGAATTTGTAAATCCCTTCTTATTCCCTTCAGTGCCTTCAGGCAACACAAATTCATTTGCTTTTTTCCTCTTGCCCTTATCTTTTCCCTACAGCCTTAACTGACTGTATATTCTTGTTTAGTCACAATATCCACTTCCATTTGCAGCGCAGGACTTTTCTTGCAATTTTCTTAATGAAAGTATCACTAGGAAAACACCGAGCTGCACAGTGCAGTACGAACTGAAGTGTTTCACTTACAAGTTGGTGGAGCCTTCTCAAGGATAATTTACATTAGGAGCAGTCACTGTGTGGCAAAGCCAGCATTTTAGTCTTTGGCTTAATCTTTAAAGCTCTCCCAATGACTTGAACAGGGCAAGACGGGCAGCTGAGCAAATGGGAATTCCTCTTCTCTCTGAGTGGTTTCATCCACTGTGTTGTGTAGATGAACGGCTCAAAACCTCCCTTTTTAAGGGGAGACCTTCTAACCCAAGGAGGGTGGTGAGGGTCTGTGAGTGTTTCAGCTACCTGTTGCCTCAGGCAGAACGCCCAGGTGGAAACCTGGACCAAAAAAAATGAGCGACTGCAAGAGGGAAAAGGGAAGAGGGAGCAGGAGGTCTTTCTGTCCTTCCAGGCTCTTTTTGAAGATACATGGGCAATGTTGCAATGCTTGAAGGCAGGCATGGTCTTTGAGCTCCATCAGTGATTTAGGCAGCTAGAAGTGTCTCATGACCACCGTGGCTGTTGCTACCAGGGACGGCAAACCTGCCTCTGGGGAGCAATTTGGAGACTGGCTGGTGGAGGAGCCACTTCACAAGGTCCAGAAACAAATGAACTTGGAGGCTAAATTCAGAGACTCATTACAGAACCCCCACCCATTGAGCCAATTTTGTGACCTGGAAAGATGCCTGTAACTCGATTCATGTAAATGGGTCTGTGCCACTCACATGACTTCAGAGAACTCTCTCCTACATTCAATTTCTCCACTTATAAAATGGGCACAGTGATACGGTGTTGTGGAGGTTTGGCCAAGTACTGACTGCTAAATGCTCCAAGAACCTGGGCTGCAACAGAAATGTTTCTTTCTTGTAGGGAGGCATCATGAACGTTTTGGTGGGGGAGAGCAGGAAGAAGTGAGTTGTGTTTAGTAGTTCCCACCACTTCTTTTGGGAATGCTCTTACCCGCCTTTCTCCTTCCCTTCCTCCCTGTGTGGGTGCCATGGAGAGCAGCTATGGATAAGCAAAGCATAATGAGCTCTCATTTGCCTCTGGGACCAGAATAGTTCCAGCCACTGCTTCTTCATCTTCCTACATCACTCTTCGCATCCTTCCAGGCTTCCTGAAGATGAACAAGTCAGGAGTCATGCAAAGTCCTGAGGAGGTGAAAGAGAACAAAATATATTTAAAAACAGAGATTACTTTCATAAACTCATACTTCCCTGTAAGAGTCGGTCCGAAGAACAGTATTGTCTCAACATTGTCATCAGAGACTACCCCAAAACTTAGGCTAACATCTTGACATGAGTCCGCAGCGGCCTACCTGAGACGCAGTTACTGATCTACAGAATGGAATGCAATCTCCATGGATACCGAGGCACAAACGCCCTGGGAAGAAGAAATTGCACGGTACGAGGAGTACGGTACCACTCCTTCTCCTGTGCCCAATAGTGTTGTGCTACATGAGGATGGGGAGTCTGACAGAGCTCTGGACAGTGCATTGATATTTGCTCAGAGGAAATGCCTTTTTGTTTACATGGGGGAGAGAGAAGCTTAGAGAAGAAACCTGGCACAGAGCAGTTGGGATTCGGTTAATCTGCTTAGAAATACATTAATCAGAGGATCAGATGCTGTCAACAATACCCTTTCCCCCTCACTCTCTTCCCTCATTCAGTACTCTCCTCATCATTGCTCCCACTGGGTCCTACTACTCACCCTCCACCCTGTGTCTTTCCTCTCCTCTACTGTGAAAGTCAGGGAGTAATGAACGGCAAGGAGATTAAAGCAAAATTAACAAATAAAATAGAAATCTTAGATCTAAATGAAAAGTAAAAATGGATCTTCAACTGTTTGTTTATTTCCCTAAAAAGATATTTGTATCCCAGCCAAACTAAATGTAGCCCGGATTTCCCTGGAAAGTTCTGGGGCAAATAGGCAGGTCCCAAAAGATCAGCAAATAGTGGAAATAGTGGCTGCCTGCTTCCCCTCCGACTCTATCCATCTCCCTCCACTTCTACTGGAGCCTGCAAGAGAAGCTGTATGGTCATACTGAGATGTGGCATTATCATGACATTGTCTCAGTGACCGGAGAAAAGATTACTCTAAACCACCAGCCTTCATTGTCTTCAGCAGGAACTGTGAGTGCTTAGCTTCTAGCTAACATCTCCTGTCTAAAGATGGGCATCCGTAATTGTCAGCAGTCATGGTTTAGCGGGTGCCAAGCAGTTCAGTTTCTCTTTTGTGCTGTTGGGATAATAATACACACAAGGACATTACCTGTATAGAGAGAGAAGCTCTGAAAGAAGGTGTCACTGGTAGTGGCATATTCCTCATCTATTTTGTTGCTTTCATTCCTGGCCTGTGCTGAATTGGAGAGGAGGTCAAAGGTGTCATCCTGTGGCTACAGGCAGCTGACGTAGAGGCTGACTTTGCTGCTCTCTGAGCCCTGTTGCTGTAGAATAACTGTTGTCAGCAGAGCATTTGTTCTGTGTGCGCTGTTGTCTTCTAACATTTTTATTTTATTAATTTTTCAAGGAAAGCACAAGAACAGAAAGTGCTACAATGAACAAGATCTCGGTATCAACTGGGGGATAAAGAAAGAGGTAGATAGCTGCTGCTATCTACTCTTAATGTTCACTTTGCATGCATGATGTTTTATATTCCTGGATTTTGTTCTCACATGTGCAACACTTTCATTCTCTCTATGAAGGTATAATCACAGGCAGTGCAGCATGTGCAGTGTGGCTTATATAATTTCAAGGAAAACCTTTAACTTCAGGGATCTCCCGACCTTTGAGCCATTGTTTTAACAGCATTACAGTTGCATTAATTTTTTTTAGTTCTTACAATCCCATGTTAATCCAAATTCCATTGAAGTCAGTACACAGACACCCATTGTCATAAGCTGGAGTTGGTTTAGATTATTACTCTTCAAATTGTGCCCAGAGAATTATGAGGATAAAGGGGAGGATGCAGTAGTAATGTATCAGAGCTCAGCTTCCTATTGTACTTTCATGGGCGAAGTAAAGGCTGGCTAACAAATAAATTGAGGTGGGTAAATGTTTTTACATTTTACAGGAGGATTTTTTTTTTTTTTTAAAAAAAAAAGAGAGTAGGAGGCACGAGGCAAATACAAGGCTGCTGCTTAGGCGTGCAGCAGTACTTGCCCTAAATGGGAAGAGCACAGTGCTTTGGCCAGAGTGTTCTCTGTGCATCATCCTTTCTACAGAAATATGTGTGTTTGTGTGAGTTTGCCTCCTCGCTTCTTCCTGCTGGACCACTCCACCAAAGAAAAAGTGAGAACTCACCTCTGTTTCTCCTCAATCTGCTTTAGGGGAAGATCCAGAGGAAACAGTGCAGTTCCTTTGTTTATGCATACACATGAACAGGTGCACTCAGCTATCTGGGGACATGTGGACCCCTTTTATGTTGGTGCACCCCGTCTGTGCTTGGCATGCCTCCCCATATTCCCCCAACTATTGTGGTGTACTGTGACCCAGCTACTTGGTGTCTAAATGTTGCTGGCAGGGTGGGCATCTATGCCCGCTGGCTGTGCCCTGTGGGTTCTTAGCCCTCCTTTTCCTAAAAAAGTTATAGTGCTGATCTCATGACTATAGCGTAAAGCCTTGATATTCTGGTGCAACAACTTCTAAAGACCTGGGCTTTAGTATTGGCCCTGCAAACAGGAAGTGGTCATAAGGCTTTCCAGAAGGTTGTGCCTAGACATTCTGCTTTGCTGGCACAACTTGAGTTAGCAAGTTCACAAATTCCTGCATCTTGGCTTCCTCACAGCAAGAGAACCTCACATAGATGTGTACTTCTGACAGCAGCCCCAAGTACATGAACTGCTCTATTGCTCCTGGACAGGAGCTGGGTTCTGATGCCTGCTGGACAAGGTTACAGCACGGAATCGGTGCATTTAGGGATTTTGTCAGCCTGGGCAAAGAAAGGTGTGATGGCATTGCGGCATCCATTCTGTTCAGCATGAGTAAGAGTCAGAGGGAGGATGTGGTGGAACAGATCTTGCTGTGAGCTGCTAACAGGGAAGTGCGCAATGTCCTTTCCAGCATGATGTCCTTGCTGGTTTTAGCATGCTAGCTGGGTTACACCCAGTATAGGCACATGTTCTCGTGCTGTGTCTGAGTTTCCTTTTCACTGAGGACAAATACTTGAAGGTTTGAGGGTATCCTGTATCTTCAAAATGTTGCATGGAGCTGCTCCATTTTTTTTCCTTTGGCTGTATGTATTGATGAAAAATGTCTTTTTTTTAATCAAAGACTTTTTTTTTCACAGAAACTTCTGGTAAATTCTTGTCTTTGTTGCATTTTTTTTTCTATGGAAAATGGTCAGGATAGGAGAAGGAAATGGGACAGGTGATTTTTCGTTTTTTTCTTTGACAGAGCTTTCAGTTTTCACTGAGAGGAGAAGGGAGGGAAAAGAGGACTGAAAAGAAGTCAAGGGAGAAAAGGAAACCTCTTTTGTTACATTTTAATCTAAGTTTGGTGCTGGAAAACTCTTACCTATCTTTGTCCTTGTTTTCCTCTTCATCCCTTTATTTCTTGTATTCCTTTCTCATAGTTTCCCTCATCCCAGACAATCACTTTCCTGAGAATATCAATAGCCACAAATTATGATATTTGCATGGCAGGTTGGAAAGGAAACTTGCAGGAAAACACAGTGATTTAGGTAGAAGCGTGCCTTGGTATCAGCCCTGCAAGCTAAGGTGATGACCCCTTCTTGAGCTCTGAAACTAACCACCAGTCTGGCAAGCTGCTGAGCCAAGAGCTGGTGGATGTGCTTGTGCTGTTGTCAGCCTGGTAAACCAAAGCCAGAGAGAACATCATCCACCAGCTGCTCACACCTTTGTGTAAGGAGGCAATCTTGAACAAGCAGAGCTGCATCTTCTTTCCTGGAAGTAGGAGATTTTTCCCCCTTCTCTAACTTCCTGAGTGTGGACGAAGGTGGTGGTCTTCTGTCAAGTCTCCTGTCTTGAGAAGGATTATAAACGGGAATGGTGCCAGTCAGGGTGATTTAAGACCTCTTGTCGTGCGCCAGTGCTCCCAGCAGGAGTGCTTTTTTAATCTATGATTGCTCTCTGCCAGAGATTAGCCACTGGTTTTTCCATTCTCTTAATAGCAGTGACTTTGCTGGGTCTTTTGTAGGGCCCATCTAGCCCCGTAACTGGGCTATTGGTTGGAATTTGGATTTCGGCTCAGAGAAAAGACGTTCAAGGAGCTATCTTTTCCCATGTACCTCCTCTCTGGAGTGTCATGAACAGAGAGATGAAGGAAGAGTTGCTTCCACCAACCTCTTCCCCTACCCACTAGCTTCCTTGCTCATAGCCAAGATCTAAAATGGCACAGTTCATTCTGATGTGCTCCATCTCCTGGCTCAAAACCGTAAGTTGGTGTGGATGATGAATAGTGGGTTGATGGGCTGAGAAAGGGGATGGGAAGTGTGGGGGACATTGTACCTGCCAGTGTGGCTACATATTGCTGAGAAAACTGTAGTTCCCTGGGGTGAAGTGGCCTTCCTAGACATCCTTTTTTTTCTGTGGCCTCCTTCACTTCTCCTGGAGCCTGTCCCTGCAGTTGAAGGATGTACAAAAGTAGAACTGCATAAGCCTGAGAAGTTCTTGGGGCATCTTTTAAGGCCAGTGATGTGTGGACTGTGGTCTGTGAAACTGAGATGACCACTATGTAGGTAAATTGTATTAAATAGTAACTTTTATAAACTCCATGGTTTCATGCAGCTGTCCTCCAAAACTCAGATAGTGGATAGTGGGCCAAATGTTCAGGCATCACTGATAGGTCTGTATGCTGCTCAGGCAAAGTACCTGATCTATCAGTCCTACATCCTGCCTCTAAAAGCTGCCCAAGGTGGAGTTTTTACAGCCTCACTGGAACAGTTTGTTTCTAAGCTTAACTGTTGTCATAGCTAGATAGCTCATCTGAGGTCTCACTGCAAATTTTGTTGCTAATAAAGATGATCAGTGAGGAAAAGAAAACTATTTTTCTCATGCAAATTAAAAACTTACTACATTTATCTTTTAGTATTTTTCTATCTATTTTTCTTCTGTTTCTTTTCTGTCCCTTTGATGTATCACCCTATCTTTATCTCGTTTCCTACCTTCCTTCCTCCACCATGATCTCTTTCTCCTTTCACAGGGGCCAGAAAGAAGCGTCTGCTCTGTTTTATGGGTTCCCACTTAATCTTGCCTTATCTGTCATTGTTAGAAGACTCCTTCCTCTCTGGAACTTTTCTATCTGGTACAGACAAGTATGATGGATCCTTGCAGAGGGTCCAGTGCTTTTGGGACACTTCCCAGAGAGCCATCCAGCACCTCTGGCCCCATCTCCCTCCTCTCTTAACTGGAAGAGCTTATGCTTAGATGCTAATATTACCACTCTTTTCATCTAGCATGATGATGCCTGGAGCTTTCAGATATGTTCATTAATTAAGCCTCCTGGAGTGTATTCCCTGCTGGCCGCTCTGTGAATGAACATGGAGCCAGCAGAGGGGAGGAGAGGGTAGAGGGCATGCCTGGCACTGGAGCATACGCTGTGCATCCTGCCGGTTCACAGGCTCGCTTTAACAGTTGGTCATTCCTTAAAGCCTCAGCCCCCTGCAGAAGTCGAGAGGGCCTGCTATGCCTCGCAGGGGCAGAGAGACGCAATTGGGTTTGACAGGATTTGCACCACAAATTAAGTGCTGAGTGTTAACGTTTGACACTCCAGCTCTGTGGAGCTTTTGGGAAGCCCCTCATGGAGAAATCTGTCAGAAACCCAAGCATCCTGAAAGCAGGAGGAAAACCACCCTGCCACCTCCTGTTTTTCACTTATCAGAGGATGCACAACATCAAATCAGTGCTGCATGGCCTTGTCAGCTCCAGTGAGCACCCTGACTCCATTGCCCTGGGGAGGAAGGTGCTGTCATGGCAAGGAGCTTGTGCACTGCCACTCCCTGTCCCACATTCCCATGTTTACTACCTCCACGGCACAGGGCTGGAGGTATGATTTTTCCCCTCACCCCTTCCTGTGGTCCTTACAGCCATGGCCAGTTGCACTATCACAGTGGTGGGCACCACCACACTGCTTCGAACCATGTCCTCTTGGGTCTCATTGGTATGGGGGCAATACTGGTGTTGGAGAGGAGATTTATGTGGGTAACTAAACAGGGCTGCACGAAAGAAGGTGGATGAGTGGATGCCTCAGGCTCTTCTCTCTCTGCTAGGGAACTGCTGAGCTGCTAGCTATCATTTTAGATGTAATGAGGATGTAGAGGTATCATCACCACTTCTCTTGATCAATTTATAGAAAAGGTATCAACCAAACTATTTAATTACTTTAAACCAGGGATGTTCATGCCAAAAGAGTAATGGAAGCTTGTTTTCTTTTGTGAGACTTCTGCTCTCCAGAGGTATCTGTATTTTCTTCATCTGTCCTCTGAGGTTGCTGCATGTTCTGTCTTGAAGCAATACTGTCTTCCAACCTAGCAGAAGTGCTTTCCTCCACTGCTGTATCTCTTCTTAGAGCTTGGAGAAGACTTTAACATTTTGTGACATGAGTGTAGAAATACATATCAATAGATCCTACTGTAATGAGAGCTGGGAAAGTAGTTATAAAAAGCTGTTCCTTTGAAGAATGTTATCCCTGGATGGGCAGCAGCCTTGTGCCAGTCTCAGTACAGCAGTCTTCCACAATATCACCTTGTCATTACAACAGAATTCCTTCCCTGTCGCCTGTTTGCTGGGAACATAAATAGCATCCCCATGGCAACCTCAAAAGATAATTCCTTCTGAACTTCTCTTGTTCTAGGATTTATCCAGAGTAGTGCTGGTCTTTCTCAGACTCTTGATTCCTCCTGCTCAGAGACTACTTTTGTCCTACTGTACTCTTCTTCAGCTGTTCCTCATCCTGCTTAGAGAGAGCCAAAATACCTGTGGAGATATATGGCTCCTGCAGAGGCATCCTGTAGGCAGCATTTCCATCTGTCTCTGTGTGGTGTGTGTTTTAAGCCACGCTGATTTAACTCTACAATCTCTCTCTGGCTGGCCATCAAGTCTATACAGTTGAGTTTATTCCTCTCTGCTTTTCAAGAAATTTTTTTAGCAGGGTCATATTCTAGCTTGCAGTCTATTTCTTTGGGTGTTTATTAGTTTCAACCTGCATGTAGACCTCGGGGTATGGTTTCTGCCCCTTCCATCAGTCTCTGTGCTCATTTGCCTGCCTTCCCCCAATACTACATGCCCAATACTACATGCCCAAGCAACACAAAGCACTAGTGGGGTAAGGTAACCCTACTCCAGTTCACAGCCAGGCAAATGGAGGCAACCTCTGGAAGGTCTGTGCAACAGGAACTGGAAACCCTTCTTCCACCACATGAAACCATCTTTAGGGTTACGTAAGTGTGTGCAGCAGCCTCTCCCTCATGTCATAGACTTTTAGCGGGGGAGAGCTGGTATAAGCACTTACAGAAGGCAAGGAAACCAGGTCGGCCTGAATACTGTCAAAGCAAATTCAGGCTTATTATTCAAACAGATGTTCATGAATATATTTTGCAATATTTGCAGAGTATTAATTTTAATTTGACTTCATGGGCACATGAATTTAAAAGTAGAAGACTGAATTTATGGAAGGAGAGATGATCTGGGAGATGAACTACCAAACTGGACTTTGGAGAGTGAAGGTTCACTTTGCACAAGTGTGGGCAAGTCACCTGGGCTTGTTGATTCTTGCCTCCCTCTGGGTCCCAGAGGTGCTGAGATCCTGCTGGAGGAACACATCTGCATCCTGAGCAGGACTGTTTGCACATCAGATTGTGTGTTTATTCATAATTGTTGCTTTCCTTACTTTCCACTCTTGGCAAATATAGTGGAGATTGCCATCATTTTTCCCTCTTGCCTATCACTCCTCTGTTCCTGGGATAAGGGCTTTCTCCCATGACTCTTCTGTTTTCTCAGCTTCCATGGGAAGCTGTTAAAACCTTTCTTGATGGAGCCCCTCCTATAAAGCTCGGTCTCTGTGAAGTTTTGATAATACAATGACTTCACTACCAGGTGAACAAGAAGAGAATCTGGGAAAGAAGCCAAAGTGTGATTCTACAGTGATTACTATTATTGCCATTAGCAAATATGGCAGGAAAAGTTATGATAAACAAGGGAGAAATAAGTGCAATGTGTATGTGTTTAATCTTTTCTCTGTGCGGTTTGTTTTTGTTTTCTTTCTTTTCCTCCCTTATGACAAATAACACTTTAAATCTAGGGACAGATTGCACCATTTTCGCTTGGTGTCTGGTGACATCAGGGTTGCCGATTGCATGACGTGATGCATCGTATTCGGTCTCACACAGTACCTTTCACGCAGCAGGCAGCAGTCTCAACTGTAGATGGGAGGTCCTCTCCTCGGATGGCATTTGGAGGGTCAAAAAGGCAATGGCACCTCCCCAAGGGGGACATCTCCTCCAAAAGTTGTACTCGCTGGCTGTTCGCCTTCCTCATCTGGGAGATGCGTGGGCAGTGTTCGCCTCAGTTGGAGCGATGGTTCATCTGGCACGGACCCAGCTGACTGCAGGTGAGGACAGCCTCCTGGGGATGGTCTCAGGTGGAGGATGTGGAAGGAAATGAGCCTGTAAGTGCAGGAAAGGGGGTAGGAGAGAGGCTGCTTCGTGATAGTAACCACTAGCACAACAGTGCTCAGGTAGCTGTTAAAAACATTGATGCTTAACAAGAAAGTTTTACTTCTTTCAGTACATGACACAGTACCACAAACTCTGGAAATGGAAATCTCCAGCCCAACCTACTGCAGTGCTGCAAGACTGCAGCTGATAAGAGCGCAAATGGCTCAAAAAATATTTGTAAAAAACTGCAAAACCTCTGCACATGCTGCTTGGTCCATTGGTCCCCCTTGCCCAGGCAAATAACAGAGACACAAAAAAGTAAGTAAAATTGAGTGCTCAGCCTTGTGTTTCTAAATGAGAAACATAGTGAGATGGCACAAGCAGTCTGGGAACAATTTTTCCTTCCATGATGCAAAATATTTAGGTGATTCCTCTGGAAAAGGTCCTCTGCCATAGTGAGCTGTGCCATCCTGGATCACTTCAAGCTCAAATGGTCCTTTCCTTGGGGCTGTGCAGCCCACATCACTTTCTGAAAGCTGGGAGTGTTTCCAGGCACCAGGAAGCTCAACACTGGGGCTGACCTGCAGAATTTCATGTGAGTCCTCCCTAGCATTGCCAAAACACTTAGGTGAAGGTTGAGGCCAGTGATGTTTTTGATGTCTACGGATAGGATATGGTTTCAAAAAGGCACAACTGGACAGGTTGAGCCAAGCTGTGACCTTGTACCACTGCTAAATAGAGGAGTGCTCTTTGTCAGTGTCCTACTTTTTCCTACTAGCTCTGGGTTTGCTCCTCAGGACTACAGACTGAATAGTCTGAAATGGGACCTGGAGACCCCCATCATGAGCCTTTCCTGGCTCTACAACAAGGCTTCTCTAAGTTAAAGGATAAATGGGGAGACAGTGAGTACCTGCTTCTGGCTTCAAGAGCAAGGAAATAGTTTGGAGAGACTTCTTTATGCAGAGTAGCACTGATCTGAGCTTTTAATAATGCAATGGACTTGTAAGTGTTCCAAACTGTGAGATTTTTGAATGAATTTTTAATCCAGGGTTTAACATTAAAGATTAAGATGTATGTTTCGAATTGCAAAAAGGGAATTTACCCCTGAAAGGAGATTTCCTTCAGTGTCTTCTTATGGTTTAGTTTTGTTTTCCTTTTTTGTTTTTTCCCCTGGGTGCATAAAACAAAAAAAAAAAAAAGGAAAGGGAAACCCAGCATCCAGACTGTGCTTGGGGATTTTTCAACTTGTTGTTAAACCAGTGTCCAATTGGGCTCTTTCATATTAATGCAGCTTTGTGTGCTCTTAGACTTGGCAAGAATGACAACATCTGTGTCAAAAACCGAGCCAGCTGTTCAGGAAAAAAAAAAAAAAATCTTAATTCAGAGCAGTTGTGTACTTTGCTGCTTGGGCATAAGCAGCTTCTTGCATCTGTTATAGAAGGAAAATTTGCAAAGTGTTTTCCTGAGACTCTAACTCAAGACAAGGGAAGCCTGTAGCAGCTTTATGTTTACAAAAGTTAGATATTCTTGTAAAAGGAAATGTAAGATATTAGGGGAAGACAAGAAGAGAGGACATGCATAAAATCAGATAGTATTGAGAGGTTTGGTCACCTAGGGTTAACTCTCAGGACTTGGCATCAGAAAACAATGTGGTAAGGAGGGAGGCACGTTGTCATGTACGGTAACAGCACCATCTGCATTCACAAATCCTCTTTCCTGAATTTCAAGCATATTGTGTTGGTACTCTATTGGGGGGGTCCCAGTTGACTGCAAGTTAGCAAATGTGATGTCCACCTGCAGGAAGGACCTAAAGGAGGATCCAGAGAACTGCAGGCCTGTTAGTCTGATTTCATTGCTAGGAAGGATTATGGAGCCATCACGCAGCACATACAGAACAACCAGGTGATCAGGCTCAGTCAGCATGGGTTTCTGAAAGGCACGTCCTGCTTGGCTAAGGTGACCTCCTTCCATGAAAAGGTGACCTGCTTACTTAGTTGGTGAGGGAAAGGCTGTGGATGTTGTCTGACCATAGCCTTTGACACTGTTTCCCACAGCATTCTCCTGAAGAAACTTGTAACTCATGACTTGGACAGGTCTTCTCTTTTCTGGGTGAAAAACTGGCGGGATGGCTGGGCCCAAAGAGCTGTGGTGAATGGAGTTAGATTCAGTTGGCAGCCTGTCACAGATGGTGTTCCCTAGGGCTCAGTACTAGGCCCTGCTCTCCTTAATATCTTTATCAATGATCTGGGTGAGGGGATTGAGGATGTCCTCAGAAAGTTTGCAGATGACACCATATTGAGTGGGAATGTTGATCCGCCCGAGGGTAAGAAGGCTCTACAGAGACATCTGGACAGGCTGGATCTATGATCTGAGACAATGGTATGAAGTTCAACGAGGCCAAGTGCCAGGTCCTGCACTTGGGTCACAACAACCCCATGCAGTGCTACAGGCTTGTGGAGGAGTGGCTGGAAGGCTGACTGGTGGAAAACGACCTTGGGGCGTTGGTTGACAGCCGGCTGAATATGAGACAGCAGTGTGCACAGGTGGCCAAGAAGGCCAACAGCATCCTGGTTTGTGTCAGAAACAGTGTGGCCAGCAGGACTAGGAAAGTGATCATTCTCCTGTACTTGGCACTGGTGAGGCTGCATCTCAAATACTGGGTTTGGTTTTGGGCCCTTCATTACAAGACGGACATTGAGGTGCTGGAACATGTCCAGAGAAGGGCAACAAAGCTGGTGAAGGGTCTAGAGAACAAGTTTTATGAGGAGTGGGTGAGGGAACAGGGGTTATTCATACTTGAGAAAAGGAAGCTGAGGAGAGACTTTATTGCTCTCTACAAATACATGAAAGGAGGTTGCAGAGAGGTGGGTGTTGGTCTGTTCTTCCGTGTAACAAGTGATTGGACAAGAGGATATGGCCTCAAGTTGCACCGGGGGAGGTTTACACTGGATATAGGGAGAAATTTTTTCATTGAAAGTGTTTTCAGGCACTAGAACAGGATGGGAAGTGATTCTGTGAAGTGATTGTGTCACCATCCTTGGAGGGATTTAAAAGACGTGTAGATGTCGTGTTTAGGGATGACCTGTCAGTGTTAGGTTAATGATTGGACTCACTGATTTTAAAGGTCTTTTTCAAAGTAAATGATTCTATGATTCTATGTTTTCTGAAAAGTTACTTAAGAGGTTTGGAGCATCTGACACTTCCTTGAGCGTGGTGCTACATGCCTCCCAGCCTGGCGCGCTTTGAGGCAGGGCCTTCTGCAAGAAAGCGTTTGCTCATCCAGTCATGTTGGCCTCCAACAGAGTTGAACGTAGTGAACCTTCTTAGTTATTTTTTTTTCTCCTTGATAAGAATTGTGTGTGTGTGTTAATTTTAAACCAATGCTAATACTTGGCACAGTGGTGGAGAGTGTGATTAATAGGCAGGGCAAGGCTCATGAATCAGGTACCAAAGTCCTATTCTTGTCTCGCCATTGACGTGTCCTGTGTTGTTTAGGTGAGATATACCCTCTCTCCGTCTTGGTTTCCCTCAAGGCAAAATGGAGACTCTGCATTGCCCCAGTGCTACAATATTTTAGAGCTACTGGTGCAACTTCCTGCACTTGAACTTTCTCAGTGTGATGCTGGGTACCTGACTAGAGAGTGGAAGGGCTGAGACCGGCTGGTGATGAGGATGCTCAGCATTTGTGACAAGTCAGGCCCAGTGATCTCAGCTCGGAGGGTTAGAGCTGAAGATGCCTCAACCCTGGGTACACCTCCCAACATTAGGACTTGTTTCCCTTTGCACCCTGTGCCGGCACATACCCGCATGTCAAAAGGGCACGCCGCAGAGCACAGATTTGCATTAGTCTGACTACGGACATTTTATGTATCCGTCCTGCTTCCATCATGCAGTGTGGGAATGATTAGCCCAAATGGCTGGAGAGCGAGGAACTGATTTATAGTCAGCAACATTCACAACAAAGCTTTGGGTTTTGGGGCAGAGAGGTGGGGTAGACAGTGCTCCCTGAGCATGAGGAGCAGGGAAAAAGTCTCCTTCGGGGAAAGGACAGCAAAGTGCTTAAATAGATGTGTTCCTGTGGCTCATGTGGAAGGGACTGTGCCTGACACTGGCCACTTGAACAACATAAGGACCAACCTTCACATGGAAACAACTACAGCTCATGAACTCTGGGTATTTCCATGTGAAGACTGGAAGTTCTAATGTGATCTCTCTGTTTCATTTCACATCACAGTGAGAGTCCAGATTTTTTAGTAGGTTGAAAAAAATTCAGGGGATATTTCCACTGGGAAGATATCTCTTCACGTGATGTTGAAAGGCCATAGCATATTAAATATGGAAGTATGTGTATAACATTGTACCGTTACTGAATAAAATTATGTGAAGTCAGAATTTATGCAATATCTAAATATATGGCGAAAGTTTAAATGGATTGAAATAAAGTGGTTTTACCTTATCGAACAGAAGTGTGCCAATTTCCCATTAAATGGGAAAGCTGAAGCAATTCATTTTGTCTTCACTCACTGAAAATGACATCAAAGTTGATATTCTTACAACCTATTTTGATTTTAATGAAAACTTTTTTTTCCCCCCAGTGGAAAATTGTCCTTTTACAACCTCTTTCAGGCAGCTCAAGTCATAATCTGAAATATTCAATCACTGACCTGACATTTGCCAGATCAGAAGACAAATTTGGGTTTTCCTTTCTTTTCGATTCAAATGAAAAAGAGCTTGCCTTTTTTTGTTTATTTTCTGGATTTATTTCTTTTTTAAAATAATTTTAACAACTTTATATCCAAAGTAATTTGGGATTAGCAAACTTTAAGATATGGAAGTCTAATGTCTTTGAATATCCCCTTCAATCTGACTGATTTTGAAGACTGAAAGTTGTGTTCTTATGCTTTTATCAAGCTTGTTTTCATCATCACGTATGAGACAGGGAAGTTTCCCTATGGCTGAGTGTGGTCTCACTCAAAGACTCTCTCTCATACCAGTGGGCCACAGGAGTTTTGTTATCAAAATGGATGCAAGATGGATTTGGCAAGACACTTTAACATGTGCTTAATTTTTAAACATCGAGTGTATTTTCAGCGACTTAACTGCTTTTAGTGGAATTGCTAGGACGTATTAAGTCAGCCTGGGCATCAGGGTCTGGCTGAGCAGCCCAGCTCCATGTGGATGCTCTGCTGACCATGCAGGCGGCAGCAGAGGTGAAGCAGAACTCACAGCCGCGTCACAGTGCAGGAGAATTTTTAGGTAAGCTCAAAGGCACAGTGAACACTGAAGAATATCTGCCAAATATCCTTTCACTTGCAATGCTTGTCTATTCCAGAGGATGAGAGCATTTCATACATGAGACACGAAATCGGGGTGGAAAACAGATAGCTGCCTTGTTGACATTGCCTCAGCCAAAAGTTGTGAGTTGCTGGACCAGATCCTTTGAGAATCTGATACTCATCCTGGTGACAGTCGTTCCTGACTTTAAGGAAAATGGAATCAGTCTATAAATGAAAACTTTTCTTCTCAGAAATGGCTTGTTTCTGTCTCCTCAGTGGTTACTTTTAATTATTTAATTTTATTTTGTTTTGTCTTAGGCGCCCCTTTGTTGAGTGACTAGCCCATTATAACCTCCCTATAGGCCATGATAAGCAACCATGAGGTGATGATGGTGCTGGAATATCCTGGTAATAGAGCAAGGCAGGTAAGGTGGATAACACAGAAAATTGGGAAAGCTCCCCTGCATTTGACTTGGAGATTCAGAGCCATTTCTTGGGGAGTTATTTCCTACCCCTAGGTCCTGCTGTTCCTGGTCCCCTGCACTTCCTTAAGCACAATTCTGTCTCCCATGCTGCTACCACAGCCCCACATTCCTCCACCTCAACCTGTCCCTCCTGGGGCTGCCCTCAGTCACTCTCCAGGCTGATCTATGTCTGATGCAGCCTGGTCCAGCCCTTGCTTTCTCTCTCTTAGGGAAGCTTTCTCACATAGGGAATCCAGGCTTCTTGGAATCCTTGTTGCTAACCCAAGTCCAGCTGTAGCCTCAATGTATCACATGCTCACACCTCCATGCGTGGGTGCACTCCCGTTTGTGGTGGAGCCCATCAACATCTGGGTGGGTGGATGCATTGCATTCCTGTTACCTTGCTAGCTTGTCGTTGCTAGAAGATGCAGCAGCACCAGAAAAGCCTGGGTTTCACATGTCCATCTGAGGTTCCTGGAGTGCTCCCAGAGGATGTCAGTGCTATATGCAGGAAGGGAGCCATGAAGCGGTGTGTCCCTACATCTTCACGCAGACTGTGCCTAATAGGACAAACACTGTCCCTTTTCCGTCCATCACCCTCTGCTCTTCCTCTTTTTGGCGAAGGATGGACATAGCTCTTTGTACTTTGGGTAAAAGTGTAGGTGAACCATAGGTTTGGACTATTTGCACTGGAGTTAAACCTAATGATGATTGTGTCAGGGTAGGTGAAAAAAACACTCAGGTGTGAGTTTGCAGTCTGTGTTTCAATGGCATTTTCCTGTAATGGAGGCAGGAGGTGCAAGGATATGCAGAACACATATCTCTCAATGCATTCTGTGTTAAAATGTTTAAAAAGTACTGATGAGCCGGTTCTCCTTCCCTCATCCCCACCTCTTTTCCCATGCAGCTGCACCCTGTGCTCTTGCTTCTCTCCACCACACACAAGTCATATATTCCAGCCTGCCCACCCATTCATCCTGCCTTCCCCTGAGCCAGCTCCCCTTACTGGGCTTTAATCTTATTCCTTATGGGCTCTGTCCTTCCTACCCGATATAACATTGAGCATATTTAAACCTCGAGTTGTTTTCCCTTATTAAGCAGTTTATCACTATGTTGTGGTTTTGGGGTTTTTTTTTTTGTTTTTTTTTTTTCTAGCCAGGAGAGAAGGAAGAAATTTATTCTTTTGACCATAAATCATTTACAAAGCTGCTGGGCCGTTAATGTATTTTTTATGGCTCGGCAAACAGAAAATAGGAGTGAGTGTCTTAGTAGAGCTTTGCCGACCTGTTTTAATTTCAGCTTCCTAACCCTGACTCTCTGTTTCCCAGTCTTGGGAGTGGATACATTTCTCTTGCAGAGGCACCAGTGAATACCTTCTCCCAAAGGAGACAACTTTGCTGTGTCAGCAATGTCATGTGCTGTTGCCAGCACTTGGCACGGATCCGCAGCGTGACACATCTCTGCTGACTGGGCTGTGCTGGGAGAATACTAGCAAAGAAATGGGATGGATGGGGGGCAACTCAAAGCTACTTTTGCTTTTAGATCTTGGGAAGAGCTCTAATTAGATTCCTACTCTGGGGTAGGCAAGTTGCATATAGCTCTCGTCTCATCCCATGTAGCCTCAACCTGTCCTGTGCATGTTGTAGGTTCAGCTGACCTCAGGTGTGGTTACAGATACCCATGGGTCTGCTTGAGGATGCTTTCAGAGGCTGTGACTGGCCATGGTGATGCTTCCTAAACATTAAGAACTGGCTTCTGCTAGGTTTTTCAACCTGATTCAGGAAAACAAACTCAAAGTATGCCTTCAATAAACCCTGTGCCTTTTCCCTATTTTAGGAAACATAGATACAAATCTTTGCATAAAAGGTGCATTTTCCTTTCTGATGTGCTTCACAGCACAGTGAAATAATTAAGAGAAGAGATGCGGGAGGTTTCTGTTAGCATCTGGGCTAAATGAATGGAAAACCTGCAGCGTTGCACTGTTGCAGGCTCTTTGCAAACTCAGCGTGAGTTTCCTATCTTGAATGGGAACATTTGATAAGCTTTCATACCCAGGTCACTTCAGCTAAAGCAACTGGCCTTGGTCATTTAAAATGTTCCCACTCCTAGATGTTCATTACTGTTGGATGATGTCTCCACTATAGCAGTGAGCAGAGCAGGATGGCGCGTCTGCAGCTTTCCCCTTTCACAGCAAAGCAAGTTAGCCAGTCCTTACACATTCCTCAGCAGGTTATGATAATTAGCACCTGTCTGTGAGATGGAGGCACAGCTTCCTTTCTACTTTTGCTAGGTTTGGGGCAATAACCTTGTGCTGAGCAACAAGGCAAACAGCAAGAGATGACAACATCTTAAGTTACTGCCACACGATTCCCCAGAGATGATCTATCACAGGACTAGGGGTGAAGGAGGAGGGACTCTATTTGCCAGTCTCAGCTTTGTAGAAGACAAAGAATAGGGAGACACCTTTATGTGCCCAGCTAAGCTTTCACTTTCTTCCTTGCCTGTGCCTGTGATTTGGAAAACGATGCCTCAAGCACCTCTGAAGGACCTTAGGAGGGAATGAAATGACTGGCACCCTGTTGCAAGGACACGCTACCCTGTTTGTACTTTGGTTATGCTGCCTCATTGTGGCCTTCAGCCGTCTTTTGTAGGTGGATTGCATTGCGTCCACCTGAGTCCTGGGAGATGTATCATTGGTGACTGAAGCTGGACGGAGCCAGAAATGGGCAAAATCAACTTACCTACCTCTCCCCTCTTTCAATTCAGGGGAGCAATGACTGAGCACTTGAGTGAATCCCTGATCCTCTCTGGGTCCCCTCTGGTCTTGCTCATCTGATAAAGCAAAGAAAATCCCCAGCCTCAGTAGTGCAGATGCTCCTGAGCCCTCTGCAAAATGCTGAGAATTCAAGGACTGCCAGCTCAGATCGCAGCAGTCTCTGTTTCCAGCCAATGCTGCATGCATCGGAGGGAAGTGTTAAACTTCTCATAATGTACCTAATTGTGCAACACTATACATGGAGAGGAGATTAATGCATGCCCCAGAGCACAGCAATTGATTAGTTTTATCCTAGCTAGTGTCACTGTAGATGCTATTTTTGTTCCTATCAATGTCCTTTCCTGTTTTTACATTCTTGGTATAATGCAATGCATTTGGTTTTGTTGTTTGGGTTTTTTTATTTATTTCTAACTTGCGTGCATAATGCATGTGAGGCAGCAGAAATGCAAGGCAACCAACCCAGCTAACAGGTGCTGTGAAGAAGGCGGCTCTCCTGGCAGTTCCAGCCAGGCTACATAGAGACACAGAAGAGAAGCCAGTACTGGGAGCACAGTAGGAGTCCAGAGTTGGAAAGGGCCATTTGAGTTATCAGGCCCCTGACCCTTCTATCACCAGGGCATCTATAAACCAGATTTGGGTTCTTGTTCTCGCTTTGTGCATGTTAGCAAGCTGCTCTAACACTATGCTCTTCTCACAGTTCAAAAACCTCTTTTGCATTTCAAGACTGTGACTAATTAAACACAAGCATTAAGATCTGTTGGAAGAGCATGGTTCAGGTTACACAGAGAGCTTAACATAATGTGATCCCTACTACATGGAGAGCACTGCCTCTCTCAATTTCCCTAGCAGATTTGAATGTTCAGCAGTTCAGCAAATCAAACCCTTGAGGTCTAAACCTGAGCGAATGAGGATCTCACACTAACAGGCAGCCTCTGAGCGTACCTGGAGCTGACTGACTTGCTCACCAGGACCCAGGGAGTCTGTGCCAGAAATGGGGAAGGAATCAAATTCCTCAGTGTGTTATGAGAACCCTTCTTCTACCCCTGCAGGAGCTGGTCCAGCTCCTCTGACAAGGGCATGGGAGGAAACTGACACCGTTCTTGAAGTGGATATAGCTGAAAGCATTCCTGCCTTTTCTTTGGCCTTAAAGCCCAGCTTTCATCCCCTCTATGGCTGCAGGTTGGGAAGGCCAGGGGCAGGGAGATGTGCTCCATGTCATCTCAATCACGCAATTGTTTGATATCCTCCTTCTAGCTGGCCTACAGGGAAAGACCTATCTCTGGAAGGAAGGATGGCAGGGGTGGTATTGACCACTATTCACCAGGCCAACAGCTGAGGCCTGAGTAGAGTAGTCAGCAGGAAGTTTCACTGATATCTTTCTGTCTAGTTCAGATGAGGTTATAAATGGTGAGGGAGAAGGATCAGGGTGATCAACATAGATTTACATGTAGCCAATGTCCATGATCAGCTGGTCTAGTTCTTAGCAAGAAACGCTGCAGGGCTCGAGTTCAAGACCTTGCCATTGTGTTTTCTCCCTGAATTAGTGTCTGATAGCCCGCTTATCCTACAGGATCGGCAACAATCATGAGATTGCTCTTACTGTGGTAAAATGGGTCTATTTACTTGGGAGGCTCCATGCCGAAGGGATAACTAGATACCATCAGTTGTGTCTGATGACTTCTCTAGGATAAAGGTGCTTAGAGGTTAACTTGGCTTTTGACCTGAATTTAACAGAGAGTAACACTGTATCCACCTCAGAGGAAAAGTTAGCATTTGTCTAGGTTTAACACCTGTGCTATAGAGATCTTCCTCTAAAATCATGCTACATGTGATAGTTTTCCTGCTGTTTGTTCCAGTCTGTCCTGCAGAGCCAGCAAAGATAGGAATGAAAGAACTGGAAATTATTTTGCCTTATATACTGTCAAGTTACTCTCTCATGGTTAGGTCTGTGAGCCACAAAGAGCCAGGATGAGCCTTATTTTGGGGTATTTATCCCTGTTCAAACTAAGGGAATAGGCTTATTCCAAATAAATTCTGTCTAGCTTCTGAGATAGTCAAAGTTTGTTGCAGCTGTTTCAGAGAACAAAATGACCGAACTCTGTCCAATTGCAGCTTCTCTTTTTAGTTCTGACCTATGTACTTGCCCATCATTGTGATGGAGATCGTGCAGAAAGAGCTGGGTAGGGCAAGCAAAAGAGACAAGGTTGGCAAGCGTGACTTGCATGGCTGGGTTGCAGAGGCACCACTGGTGAGAGCTCTGGGGACTGCAAGAGAGCAGGGGCAGCTGAGCATTGGATCAGACTGCTAAGCTGTGCTGCACATTGCAGACATTATCTGAGGTTTTAAAGACTAAATTAGACAAGCTTCTGTTGGGAGTGGCTTAGACAGTGTTGACTGTGACTTGAGAAGAAGCCATATCTGAACGTCTCTATCCCTCTTTTCTGGCAGAAGCATGACATTTTCTTGAGTGTCCTCAGTATGCCCCATGTTTGTACTAAAGCACAGTGGCCCTGGAGTACAGTCTACTATGACAGTGTGTATCTGTTCCAGATGCCTGCCCTGCAGAATAACTTTGGAGGCTGGAAGTTTTTCCCTGGTAGAATTTCCTTAGTGAGCTGGAAATAATTCATCCTACTTGGGCATTAACTCAGATCTGTGCTCTATTTGAGTGCTTGGTGATGCTGGTTCCATAAGCAGAGTGGAGTCCATTGCAAGCTACCTCCAGATATTAGGCTGGTTAAATACTGCTTTCAGTTAAAGAGATTCTGAACTAGCAAGTGTATCATATCTAGAATAACAGGAGAATACTCAGTCCCTGGTGAGAATAGGCAAGACCAGTATTCAGACAGCTTGTTGAGCAGTTTCTTTGGATGCTATCATATCATGCTGGATAACTTCAATTTGCAACTGCAAGTCAGGCTCCTTCAGGGGCTTTTGAATGATTGTTGCACCAGCAGGTCCTGTGGCAGAAGTACTCCGTGCACCTGTTACTGCTTCCTCCAGCTGTGAGTCACTCCTTCCTGGGCTGTAGGTTTTGTTACTGTTCAGTGTGTTGAGTCGGCAATGTACTTCATCTCATTTTAGGGTGGGAGACATTTCTCTTCTCTAGCACAGAAGGCAGCTTTGGTCCCAGGCTCAGAGATGTGAGGCAGGCTAAAGGCACAGAGACTCATGTATCCTTTCATCTCAGGGAAAAGACTGCTCTGCAGTTTCTTCCTTCATTGCCTATAGTTGCAAGATTGAACATTGTGATCCTACCCTTTTCTTGAAACTTTTGAGTGACCTCATCTTTGCTTCTCTAATGAGGGACCCAAAATGTCATACTGCCAAAGGCATCTTCCTCAGCACATGACAACAGGATTGCTAATTGTGCTGGGATGGGGAGAAGCGTTCCCTAGATTTCGGATGCAAGCTGATACAGCTTGAAGCTTTGTTCTCATTTTCCCTCAACCGCACACATTTCTGCATATTTTCCCTTGAGATCTGAGGATGCAGAATGCACGCAGCTGAGGTTTTTTCATCCCTTTCACACCTCCCTCCCTCCCTCCTTCCCTTCCCTGGCCACTTGCTTCCCTGGCTTGCCAGCACTGCAGAGTGAACCTGTACCCTGGCCTCTGCATATGCAAAGCCAGGCTAAGCCAGCCTCCCACACTGCTGAGTATCAGAAGGCTGCTGCTAGCAGGTGCCAAATGCTTGCTACTGACTTGACAATAGTTCTTGGGGGTACTTGCAAAGTAGAGCGTGTCCTCCAGAAGGTGAAGCAGGACGGGAGCTTGGCTTTCTTCATATGAATGACCTCCAAAGAAACTTTTATTTTCCTGTGGTCCTGGGAGATCAACACTCCTAAGCTAAATACAGTGGAGGAAGACCCTCTCTGTGTACTATGTTGCAGTCCAGCCAGGGATACCAAGGTCGCTCACTGAGCATGGTTGCCTCAGAAAAGCAGCAGTGACCACAAGTGCTTCCTGAAGGCATAGCCTTCGAGGCCCTTGTGGTCTGCGACCATCTTTCATCATGGTGAGATGGACTGGCAATTGTGCATCAACTGTTCATGTTGTAATCTGGCGTATTGAAGTGAAGTGATGGTGGTGGAAATCCTTGTTTCACTCAAGGGGCTGTTAGCCAAGATACTTTGCTGGTGATCTCTGTCAGAGAGGTGTGGCAGTGAGCAAGAACTAGAACATTTTCAGTTAACTGAGTATGAGTCAAAGTGCTAAGAGATGTGCCCATGTTTTTCAGCTTCACTTCATTTGATTTATTCTAAAGCCTCTCAGGGCTTGCAAACCTTGTAAGGCAGCTAGCAAATGTAGCAGAATCTTTGTCCTCCTCATACACAGCAGGGAGGCAAATGCTGGTTCCAGGACTGGGGTCTAAGTGCTTGTGTCATGCTGTATGAGCTATGTACATGTACTCCTTCACGGATATGGGGAGAGTGCTGATTGTGCTGCTTGGAAATGCCGAAATGACCCATAAAAAATGAAATCAGAGTGGTCTGTTGCCAGAATAATTACTTGGTCCTGGAAATATGAAGAAACTCTAAAACAGCCTCTGTAGCCAAAAGATTATTCCACTGGCTGGTTCCCTGATAGGGGACCAAAAAAAAATGGAGCATCCGCTCTAATTAGTGATGGGAGCTTGCTGCATTGGGATCAAAGGAGAAAGCCGTTTGCTGAATCAAGCTAAGATCAAAGTGTCCTATGTAGAGGAAGGGCCCATTCCTCTTTCTGCTGACATTGGTATACTCTGCTCTTCCTCCAGGCATGCTGCTTACAGGGATGCTTAATTACTAAATAAGGAGGAGGCTGCACATACAAGAGAGGGTGTAATGGCCACTGTAATCTGATTCTAAGAGACATTTGGTGATGATCGATTCTTGTTGTCTCTCACAAGTCATTAAACTTCTTTAAATGCTTAGAAAAGACCTGGATTGTGTACCTTTGCAAACGAAGAACGTTTACAACATCCTTTGGTTGATTTTTCTGACCTCTTATGTGTAATTTGACTTAGTAGGCTGGGCTGTGTGTGTGCGTATATCTATATTTGCATTTATATCTACCCAAGGGAATTCAAGTCCTCATTCCTTAGGCTGCATTGAAGAATTCTTATCCCAATAGATATGCTAAATCTGAAATCTCTTCCTCCCTCTGTCCCCTACCTCCCTCCTTTTGCATTAATGCAAAGCCACGTTTTTGTAACTCCTAATTGTGAAATGTTTAAATATGTATCATTTCGTTGAGTTTCCCTACTAGGTGTTTTTCTGGGCATATAGGTTTTATAAGTGCATATATCTTTGTGTACATCCACCTGTGTTCTGGGCCATGGGTACTGGTGTGGAGAGATGAAGTCACATAGATACTTGTGTAGATTGGCAAGTGCATGTGTAAATGTGCTGCATTTTCTAGTAGTCTGATATACAAAGAAAGATGCCGTAGCTTCTGAAAGGGATTTGATCTTTGCTCTTTCACCTGTCTTCCTGGAGGAGGAGTCACATCATAGTAATTCACCCTCCCCACCTCGGTGCTGTGCCTACCTCCCTGTTTATGATGGTGGAAAAGGACTTTGCCTACATTTGGTCTCTTGACCCTCCTGTCGCCTTGTTTAAGCTTACTTGTCAGAAGAAGTTATGTGTGTTTTCCCCAGCTGTAGCCCTGCAGGTGACACTTGGCTTCACGAAATGAGTCCTTGTCTTTTAGTGCCACCTACCTTGGATGCATCCCAGGCCAAAGAGCAGCTGACGGGCCCTGGGATGCGTGAGACAAAGGCAAATCTGAGGTGCTGGCTTGCCCAGTAGTTTAACAAGACAGAGACAGGACAGCATGGGGTGTGGAAGGTGCTAATCTTGCTTGTCAGGATCAGAGCAGCTCCCCTTGGCAAGAGAAACAGACAGGAACCTCAGCTCCTCCCTAGTCCCCCTCCTCCCAGAAACTACTCCATGGCATTCAAATTCAAAGGGATGTTTTGGTGCCTTGAAAGGGGGAGGAGATTATGGGGTCTGTGGGGTGCTGCAAGGTAAGAGTGGGGTAATGGCAGAGAAAAGGGAATATTATGTATTTTCTTTCCTTTTTTAAATTGTTCGTAAGTAGATTGGGAAGTTCTCAAATGTATTGAAAATCATTTTTACAGTGTAGAAATTATGCATGTTCTATTTTAGTGTTTTTATTATTCTGTAGGATGTTTACAATCAACTAATAGCAAATATTAGGAGTAGCTAGAGAGTGGTTAGATATGAAAATCACATCATCCTGATGACTGAGTGATTGATGTAAATTTACTATTAGTGAATATTCACACTTAAGTATTACTTTTTCTGAATGATAAGAAGGTTTTCTTGCAGTGGATAAGGGATGGGAC
Source organism: Baryphthengus martii (assembly GCA_013396935.1). Taxonomy (NCBI): domain Eukaryota; kingdom Metazoa; phylum Chordata; class Aves; order Coraciiformes; family Momotidae; genus Baryphthengus; species Baryphthengus martii. Next base: position 376,087 of record VWZK01004986.1, read on the forward strand.
TGAAGAACAAATACAAGTTGCTATTCCAAATTAGTAGTTGGTTATCCTCTCACGGAGAGCATCTCATTAAATCTACGCTGAACACGGCAGAAGAGCTTTCTACACTGTGTTGGAGAGAGAGGTTAATCCAAAAAAGATCCAGATTATGGTGACTCCCCTGCACACTGTTCAGCACATGGATGATGCTGGACTGAATGAGTAGTCATGGCAAAGTAGCCTTCAAATTTAGACCTACAGAAAAGATGATCCCTTGTCAGGGTCATATTCAGTAAGAAATATCTCAAAAGGTGACATGGATCACCTCTGAGTTCGGAGCTGCTGCCACTGCCTGGCCAGCTGTAAGTAAATGAGGAGTCCAAAACCATTCCCAGTCTGTTGACCACAGATGCAACTGGAAGGGCAGAAGCCTTGTAATAAAGGTGATGCTTAGGACTGGCTCTTCAAATTATTTACTTTTGTTTGTCCCAATAGCCCTGCACAGGAGACTGATGGATTAAGATTTCACCAGATATCCATCATCCAGGCACCCAATTCTCCGAGGTGTTAGCACCAGAGATGAACTGTTTCCCTAGGAATTTCCAAAATGTTCCGTATTTTTAAATATGTTCCAAGCCCATGAGGAAAGTCATACTTAGAATTTTTTTTTTTTCTGCAAAATAAAAAATTAATGAATTTCACTCAGAGGGAATAAAATTAATTTCATCTCGCTCTGTTCTGAAGCACTTCCGAGCCTCTCTGAATTACCTGAGGCTTTGGAGGTGGGAAATACAGAGAAGGGAACAGAAGTCCAGAAGAGATTGCTGAGGATTTGCAAGTTCCTGCCTTACTGCAGCTCCAGAGCAGTCAGTCCAAACCCAGGAACTTGTTAGGTGCTAGAAACTTTGAATATCTAGCAGCTGAAGCTCAGTATTTCCAGGCTTTGAGCACCCCATCTCTCCCTTGGGTAGTCTGTGAAGGATCCCAGCAGACAAGTGTGTAGGACACCACTCACCTTTTCTCAGATATTAACCTGTTTGATTTCTATGTACTTCAGATAGAAACCCATTCTCATGAAGCACTTCACCTTCAGCAGAACGTAGAAACTTTGCTGGCAGCCCTTCCTGAAGTCAACAGGAGAACAGGGTGGATCACAGACTACACCTGGGTGCTAGCAATATTCTGATATTGCCTTGCAGTTTGAAAACTCCTTACCTTCTCCTCCAGCAGCCTCCCCCCTGCTTTGAACAGGACGACAGCTGTTATATAGAGAGGCTTTTTATAGTCAATATTTCTATTTTGTGTGGAAAAATGGTTTAGAGAATTCTAGTGCTACTCAAAGTGGTGGTGATGATGATTTCTTGGTTAGTTTCATTTGACAAGGTTTTGGCAGTAGGAATGGAAATATTTCTCTGTGTCACTTACAGTCTAAAAACTGCAGCTGCACTGAGAAGCTGGGGCTTTGAACCCTGTCCAGCATGTATGGAAAACAAAAAGGTGAATGGTGGTAATGCTGGAAAATAAATGAGATTTTATGAGATCCTCCATTATCAGCAGTCATTTTTTTCATGAGCTAAATAGAAATATCTGGACTGGAAAATATTTATATTTTTAACCCTTTAAGTTAAAAGTAGCACTAAAATATTTCTGCTCATGCTAGACTTGGAGGCATAAAAGTGAGTAGAAGATTTTATTTCTCTCTTCTTACCTCTTGGTAAAGACTTTTAGAATGCAGTTTCCTTTTCTGTTTAAGTGATGTTGGGTATCATTAAGATTTATGTGTTTGAAAACATATTTCGTTATCTCTTGGACACTGCTTGGCTGCTCTTATGGCTCTTGTGGCCAATACAAAACTTGTTGTTTTCAGAAGCTCTGAAACCAGTGTTCTTATTTAAAAGGGCTGCCTATCTGCTTCTCCATGTGAAAAAGGTCTGCATGAGAGCAACCTGATCTGTTGGGGGAGGAATATAATTCCTGAATCCTGAAGTAATTGATAAGATATAGTTGTGTAACAACAGGATGCTGCTGTCATGACCTGCAAGTGTACCCAGTTCTTCAACTGGATATCCTTCTCCTGAAATACTTGAACTGAATGCCCTTCTCTTTCCAGGTCTGGTGTGTCCTCTGGAGGTGTCTGTCAGTTCAGGGAGTATCCAGGTTGCCCGAGGCCAGACAGCAGTATTACCCTGCACCTTCACCACTAACGCTGCTCTCACTAACCTTAATGTCATCTGGATGGTCATTCCTCTTTCTAATGCCAACCAGCCTCAACAGGTAGGTCCCTTCTTACTGAATCATGTATTTCTTTGGGGATTTCTTTTACCTTATTTTTTTTCATGATGATCTGGATGTAGACCCCTTACAATACTGAGTCTCTGGTTGAACCAGGACTTGATCGTCCCTTCATTGTTGAACATGCCCTCTGAATCTTACATGAATTTGATTTCTTTAGTGCTTTACTAATGGATACACATTGTGTCCTCGGCTGCCTTAGCTGGATGTGCAGTTGGGGCAGGTGTATGTGATACTGTATTGCTGCCCTGGATATCTGGTGGTTTGCATGTTCAAAAGAGTACAGGAGATGTAATTCAGGTTTTGGTGTGCTAGTTATGGGATTTGACATTCCTGGGAGCAGTTGAAGGCTTAAACTTGTGTAATCTATGTAAAATGTGCCATAACACATAGCCTCTCATAGACTCCTTGCTTTCCTTCTTACTTTTTCACTGTTACTTATGCAAATCCATTCTTATGCAGATTAGCAAATGAGAGACTATCATGGTGGGCACAAGAATCATAACCTGGAATCTGCTGGCCACATACTCTGATGGCATAAGAATGCTCTTGCTCTGAAATGCATCTGTCTTGGGTCACACTGCCCCTATCACATATGGTATTCAGTTGTGAGAACCTGCACTGAAGGTTCCTGTTCCTCAGGGACCTGCATACAGACTCCCACATAAGTCATCTGACTGGTAGAGGCTGTGCAGGTTCAGTTGTGTTGCCTGTCATTCAGTTCATCTCAGTGATCTTCAGTAAACATTGTTAAATCATGGCAGGATGTTACTGGCTGAAGCTCAAAATGGTCCTGTCCACTCTACCGGTGTTTTCCACCGAAGTACTTGCTGACCTGCAGAGAGTGTCTGCTTCTCTACATCAATCCTGTCCAGATGGTTAATGACGGTTATATGAAGCAGGCTGGTATTGCCAGTCCAGCTATCTGGTGTTACCTTTGTGAACATTTGTATAGACATAAAACAGATGACAGAGTGTGTTCCTCTTGTAGAGAAAACACCTCTACTAGGATGGGTCTGCCTGGGACAACTGTTTATTGAGGTCTGGTTCTTTAAAGATCCTTCAGGAACCGGCCCTTTTGGCTTTGGAAGCCCATGTTTTGCTTGCTGTTCTTCCTCTTTGCTTAATTCCTGCAGAGTGTTATTTGAGCCTTCCTTTCTTTTCCAGGTTATTCTCTATCAAGGAGGTCAAATCTTTGGTGGAGCACCCCAGTTCTATGGACGAGTGGGGTTTGCTGTGACAATGCCAACCACCAGTGCCTCCATCTTCATCAACAACACTCAACTCTCAGATACTGGCACATACCAGTGTTTGGTCAACAATCTTCCCGACCGAGGCGTCAGGAATATTGGAGTCATTGGACTTACTGTCTTGGGTGTGTTTATTTGTATTATGGGGGAGAGAGGAGGAACGCGGACAAGAGGATCATCCGCACATGATAGTGCATCATAACAGAACAGTATTTTAGTGTATGAACTGGAGCCCATCGACATCCTGTGGTGAAGAATGGGCTGCCCTGTGGATATTGTGGGAATTTGTAGGGCATGGTCTTCATATGTAGGTAGCATATAATGAAGTTTTAAAATACAGTGGAGAGAAAGCTTTTGTGGCAGCATTGTGATGTGGAGTTGCAAAGAAGCACAAATGAAGTGTGAAGGCATCCTGGACAGCCAAAGGGACCATATGAATTTTGTGTATACCAACAGTAGAAGAGAATTACTTTAGATCTTTGCTTCTTTTTCATGAAAGCATTTAGTACTGGATATTCCCTAGGTTGTTGAGTACTCCAGAATGTGTAACATTACAGGGATATGAAAGCAAAATCCAACCCACAGCAAATTCTGTCTTCAGCTCTGTTAACTCTCGCCACCATTGCTGTCTCTGACAGAAATGCTCACCTTTTTCTTTAAAGAGGGATTTAAGAGAACAGTAGTCTGTAACCTTGATGGGCGGGCAGGTCAGGAATCTTTGTGAATTGCCACTCCCCAAACCTTAATGGGTTCTTGTCTGCTGTCTCTCTCTTTTCCCCTTGTCAGCTCATACCAGTGTCCTTGCTTTCCCCAGCAGCGCGTGTCCAGAAAGATCCTGCACTCCACTGTTTGGTCATATTTCCTGATCTGTTGTCACTTTCCCTTCTTCTCTTGCAGTTCCTCCTTCTGCCCCGCTATGCAGAATCCAGGGGTCCCTGGATGTGGGCAGTGATGTCACACTGACCTGCAGCTCAGAAGAAGGCATCCCTCGGCCAACATACCTCTGGGAGAAACTGGACAATGTTCCCAAGTTGCCCCCGACTGCCACACAAGGTGCTCGCTCTGTTGATTATCCTGTTATTTCCCAGGTGACAGCCTGGGCTTTCCTTTGTCTGAGCTGCAGAGGTGGAACAGCTCGTTGAGCGTCTGCCATCAATTGCATGGTCGCTTTATTGAAACAAAGATTCCTAGAGCCCATGGTGGGCTATGTACCCTTCAGCGGCCACTTAAATTCTTAGGGTTTTTTGGTACAAAAACACGTTCCCCATTGAGGAACAAGGGTCTGGTTGAATGGGAGAGAGAGAACATAGTTGCCAGATGTTGGTGTGTGGCTGGAGAATTCAATTGATAACTCACCTGGATTTTAAACCAAATGAAAGACTCATAGATTAGAAACTGAGAGAAGGGTAGCAGAATCATCCCAGGAAAATACTGCCAGCTTCTCACACTGAGGTCGGCATTCTCCAATAAGCCAAAGCTGCCGTTCAGATGTGTGCAAAAGCAAGACTCCGATCAGACCGAGTATTATCCAGACCCAGGTCCCATCCATAAGATTTCGTAGCCTAAGATTCCTGATCCAGTAGTGATAGCTGTACTTTTGCCCTTTATCTTGCTTTATTTTAGCAATGCACAAGCATCTAGTTTTACATAATGTAGGAATGAAGAAAATGGGCAGAGCAGTGAGTAGGGAGCCCAGGGGTGGGAAAGCAGGAGTTATGCAGGGCAAGATTGAATTTAGCAGGTAGATCTGGGTATAGGTAATGACACATTTCTTTTTTCCTCCCTTTTCTCACACAATGCTGAGAATCCCAAGCTTTCATTTGCAGAAATGCATCTATAAGAAGAAAAAGAAACATTTAGTGTAAGCTCCTTAAGACCTAATATTGCCTCTGTGTGCGCATGTGCACAGTACTTCCATCTCAAGGTTATTTCCTAATTTATTTCTCTCTTAAGAGAGGCTCACACCAAAATTCTCTATTTGCTGGCTTTGCCTTTTCAGGGTTTACCTCAAGAGGGAAGGGATTTAAATCCTTCTTTTCTCTCTGACTAGACCAAGTCCAGGGCACTGTCACTCTCCGAAATATCAGCACTGTGTCCTCAGGTCTTTACCAATGTGTGGCTTCAAATGCCATTGGAACCAGCACTTGCCTTCTGGACCTGCAAGTCATTGCACGTAAGTATTTTGCCAAGGGAGGTTTGGCCACCTGCTTCTGTCTTGTGACAGTAAAGTATGTAACCATGTTTGCTGTGAGCCACCATGTGCCTCTCTACCGGAAGATCATTGTGCCCTGGAATAGGGACATCACCTTTCCCCCCTCCCAAGCCCTGGTAGCTTCAAATGCTCGAGAATGGCCACAGCTCAGTCCTGATTTCTTCTCCATTCTCTGTTCAATCATTCCTACAGCCCACCCCCGGAGTATTGGCCTGATTGCAGGAGCAGTGGCCACAGGTGCTGTTGTGCTCGTCGTTTGCATCGTGTTGGTGGCCGTGGCACTGTTTTACTGGAAAAATAAACACAAAGAAGAAGAAGAGGAAGAGATTCCCAATGAGATAAGGTAAGGGTCAGGGAAAGCTGGTGGCAGGGGACCTCTAATTGCCTAGCAAAAGCAGCAGCTGGCAGGGCGGCAATCAGAAATCTCACTGTTGCCAATCCTGTGTGTGTTCCTCTGGGCCAGGGAAAAATATTCATGTATGTCCAGAAAATGGAGGGAGGGAAATGGAGAATGATAATGACAAATTTTGACTTGATGTTGGAAGTTGCACAGGACAGTGATGTGGTGGGGATCCTGACCCACAATACCAGGCAGTAACAGCTGAAAAGCTTTGGAGATACAGCTGTGATGTTCTCTAGTGTTACTGCCACAGTGTTTACCTCTGGTAGCTTCCTGCAGTATCCCTGAGGATCAGCTCCATTGGTTGTGCAGTCATACTGACTGCCTGGAAAGAACCAGTGGCTCTGACAACCACTGATTTTCCCCACCATGGCACATGACTGTGAGTTGTTTGCCTCAGCAATAGGCACATAGAGCAATTAATTTTCACAGAGGAGGGTCCTGCAGAGAGGGATGAGCAAGCTGGCCAAGTAGCAAAGCTGGTTTAGGTTGGTGCTGTCCTTCACCTTGAATTGATGGTGTTGATCCCAGCAGGGGTGGGAGGCAAGGATGTTGGGTAAGCAGGGCAGCATCCTCTATGTGCCCTCACACCCTCTCCTTCCCAGGGAGGATGACCTGCCGCCCAAATGCTCCTCTGCTGCAAAGACATTCCACGCTGATGCATCCTCATCAGAGAATGACACCCTCACCTCCTCCAACACCTACAACAGCCGCTACTGGAATGACCCCAAAGCCAACCATGCCACAGACTCCTTCACCCGCTTCAGCAACAGCAACGATGCCCACCAGCCCCCCTTCTCCCGCTCAGGGAGCACGAGCACCCGCCCAGTCTATGCCAATGGCGGCCACCCATCCCCAGCTCCTCCTAAGACGCTGGTGGTGACAGCCAGCACCGCACCGTCCCCTCAGGAGGTGATCCGGAGCAACGGCTCAATCAGCAGGAAGCCACGGCTGCCTCACACCCGCTCCTACGCCGTCAGCCAGGCCACGCTGGAGCGAATTGGGGCTGTCCCTGTCATGGTGCCTGCCCAGAGCCGGGCTGGCTCCCTCGTATAGGGCCATGCCCACAGCCGAGAGCCAAGCAAGGGGCCTCTCATACCTGGTGGGACGAAGAGACCCTGCTCCTTCCTGAAAGGCAGCGAGGCGGTGGGGAACACACACACACTTGCCTCTCAGCCCTGCTCTCCCCTCTCAAGGCTGCTACTGGCCTGTGGGACAGCCCCAGCCGTGCCGTATCCTGCCGGCTGTCGAGGCTCCTCGCGCCGGTGGATGCCGCAGTTGTGCCAAGGCTGGGGGTGCAGGGAGGTCGGGATGCACTCCCCGGCTGCTGGGCCCTGACTGGGATGTGCGCCTGGCCCTGACCTCGGGGTGTGGGGGTGGGAACTGCTTTTGTTTCCTGTTGGTTTTGTTGGGCATTGATTCCATCCATTTGGGTCTTTCAGGGAGGTTTGGGGAGATATATATATATTATTTTTTTTCCGTTGTTGTTGCTGTTTTATTTCCAAGAGGACGACAGGCTATGTCGGGGCAGGGAGGGCTGAGCAGGGAGGGGTGCTGAGGCAGCGTGTGCCTCACTATGGAGATCACAGCCCCCTCCCCACGGCCCCAGTCCCACTGCTGGATGAGGGAGGGCAGTGCACCAGGACTGGATGTGAGGAGGCACCGGCCAGGCTGGAGGGGCGAGATGAAGGCACGGCCACCAGCCTGACTGAGAACACAACTGGGCAAGGGTATGGACTGGGAGTGTTTGTCTTTATTTTTTGCTTTTTCCCCCATCCCAGCAGATACACAAACAGACACATACGGACACACAGGTCCTACACAGACTGGGTGTTTTTCCTGTACTGGCTTGTAGCACTGCCAGAGCCCTGTTCATGGCTGTGGAGGACGCAGCCATCTGAGCATCTTTCCCCGAGACACTCTGTGCTGGGTGAGGGTGTGTTGCTGCTGCTGTAGGGCTCATGGCTTTTTTAAAAAATTTTTTTTGGGTGTTGCTGGGTTTATTTAGGAGACAGGGAGAAGCAAGGTGATGTGGCAGAGCAGCAGCTGATCCAGAGGCGTCTTCTGCTACTAGACTGCTCTGGTTTGGGACAACTGGCTTCAAACCCCCACAGCTTTGGTGTTTGCATGGTGAGTTTTCCTTATTGGGCTAGTCAGAGCTGACTGGCATGGCGGGTCATGTGCTGTGCTTGGGGCACTCACATAGAGGCATCACAGTTTTCATTTCCACTCTCCCATGTACACAGACTTCCCAGACACTAAGGCTGGCAGGATTCATTTCCTTTTCCTTGGAAATCTGGGGCTTAATGGAGGAGGTAACCCTGTGGAAGCCCATGTACTATCTCTCTGCCTCCTCTACTTCCCTCAGTGTCCCAGGGCCGGGTACTGGTGGCTTTGCCATCTCCTCACAGCCAGGGAGGTGGTTGTAGCTGGCACCTATACTTTTTCTATTGCAACTAAGTAGCCTTAATCAAAGCCAAGAGTTGAAACCACTGAAGGAACCTGGTGCCATTTGGAGGGCTGGACTAAGTGCTGGGAATTACCCTCCTAGAGAGCACTGGCTCAAAGGGGCCATGCCTATATGGGTGTCTCAGCCCTCCTGCATAATACCAACCCTTGCATATGTAAAGGCAGTGGTCATCTCCAAGAGCACCAGAGCCCTCCCAGGTCTGCTTTTGGAAAAGCAATGTGAAGAGTCACAGGCGATTTTCTGTAGCTCTCACATTGGAAAATAGGTCTGTTTAAGCCAACAGACTCTTCCTCATCCCCACTTCCCTTTTCCCGGCACGGCTTTACTTTCCCTAGCAGTGCACAAACCTTGGGCAGGGCCTTCTGCCTGAGCGGTACTTTTCAAATGCAAGCACAGATTCTGAGGAAGAAGAGGTGAGGGCTGGGTTCCCACTTCAACACACTGGGTTTTGGGAGGTTGAGGGCTTTAGGCAGCACTGGGTTTGAAGCTTGGCTGAGATTTTGTGCCTTCTTTACTTAAAATAAATTAAAAAAAAAAAAAAAAAGGAAAAAGAATCCATCCTCCCTTCCTTCCCCCCTACAGAGCTCCATCCAGAATGGATGCAAACACGGTGGTGCAGGCAGGTGGTTGCTCTTTGTGTGTGTACACATTTCACTGGAGCCATTCTCTTTCCTGCCTGTCTGCTCACTTTGCTGCTGGGTGGTAGAATTGATAGGGGAAGAAGAGTGGCTTTAGAAACCCTAATGCGGGAGGAAAAAAACAAGCAAACAAACGATCAAAGAAAAGCCCAGACCCATTCTCTGTGCTTTTATAACGACCCCTGTGTGACATTTACAGGAACGCTGCCCTCAGCAGGCCTCCTCCTCTTCTGGGAAAGCTCTTCTGATTCCTACCTTCCATGAGACTGTTTGCTCCTCTTTCTTTGTTCTTTCTAATTGTCTAAAATTCAATAAAACTTTATTCATATAAAAAAAAGACTTCTTACTGCCTGCTGCTGCTTCCCCCCCCCCCCCCCCCCCCCCTCTCCTCT